>JAULLH010549023.1:0-10611 GCA_035668455.1 Sarracenia alabamensis | reverse complement strand
CCTGAGGAGGGAGCTCCTGGAAGATCGTTATCTTTATCGCTTTATAGTTTATGCTATAGCTTTCAGTTTGGTTGGCAACATGTTATGCCTTGCTTTCTGTTTTGGTAGTTGTACCCTACGTTTAGACGCTGTTTGTATCCAAGCACTGTGGCCTTGGTTTATTTATTTATCTGTTTTAGCATGTTCATATACTGCTTGTGGTGAGGTCGATGTGCCGGGAGGGTTATTTGGGTTCCATTTGGCTAGGTTTATGCTCGGTAGATATATATGACAGTTAGGTTTTTCTTGGGTTTAAGAAAAACTGATTTTTCTGGAAAATTTCGACAACTAGACTTTGCCTTGGAAACTTTTCGTCAATGTGAGCGCTCGAGCGGTACCCTGTTTTCTGGGTAGTCCGAAAAAGGTTCAAATTTCTGTAAACATTGGGGGCACAATGGCAAGTTTTTGGGAAACTTTTCAAGTACAATATTTATACTATTTTAGGTATAAAATGGTTTTATTCGACAAGGCATAGTTTGAGTTGGAAACGGTTTAAAACTTAAAGGCTTTTCTTAAGTTTTAATTGGTTAGTTTCGGTTTTGGCTTGTTTAAACTTTCGGTTTGGAGTTCCGCGGTTAGTTTCTAGTGCACCGAATTTTGGGGCGTTACACCTTACCAAGATTCCAAAATCGCCTATCTGCACAAGAGGGTTTGTTTATCCAAGGATTTAGATCCAAGAGGAAAACAAAATTGTGATTTAAAAAAAAAAGAAAGTAAGAAAGTTGAAAGATGAAAATATAAGAATATAGTATGGCCAAAAAAACATGATCATATTGTAATGTAGCACGGAGGACAAAATGCAACATGGCAAATCTTTGATGACATCATAAGACAAATATTGAAGCTATACAAATGTCAACATTTGACAAATCTATTATACAAGGGAGCTGAACTTGATATGACAAGTTACTTTTTGATCCAACGGTTATTATTTCCTACATCTTAATCAACTGCTCAGATGAATGCTCTCTCGCCCGCTTGCTCTCTCTCTGGTCTCTCGCTCTCTGCCCTCTCTTACCGAAACCCTCTCTCACACGATCTCGACTTCCATAGCGGAAGCTACTCGATCCTAGCTTCCCGAACTCAATCACGCTACCGCTCACTTCAATCCGACGAGATCCATCCGCCGGAGAAAAGAGCGTCGTTCTTCCCTCTCATGCTAGAAACATCTCATCGCTGAGAGCACATCGCCGATCGTATGATCTCTCCCATACTGCCATTCACTGCCGTTCACCACCGCTTACCGTCGCTCACCTCCGCTCCATCACAAAGGCCACTGTCCTTTTTCCCTAACTTTTCGTAAGAGGCTTATTTTGATCGATTTGTTTATTTTGCTCCAACTCTTATGCCCCAACTCTGTTACCGTTGCTTTCTCAGATTGATTTGTTTATTTTGGTTGAAATGCTAATACTTCTCTTTTTGCCCTAACTTTTTTGTTTGTATAACAGAATTGGGTCTATTGTTTTGGTCCTATCCTATCTACATATTTGAGTTCTGGATAATAATATAACTCAAATCACCATAATGTAATGAACCATTTTTTTGATTCTTGATCAACATAATCTTACATCGTCTTAAACCAAAATTGAACCGTTCCGTAGGATCAAGATATAGCTTAAATCTTACATCATCTTAAATCAAAATCGTACTCAGCTATCGATTTAAGTTGATTTTGGTTAAGAGTATAACTTAAATCATTTTTTCTATTTATTGATGTCTAAGTTTATTTAAGTTGGGATTAGATGATGTTGTTATTTTTTGACGTGCTATTCTTAGAAAAACAAAGGTAATTATTTTTAATGATTCTCACTCCTTATTTCCATTATTGGATATCCATGGTGGTTATTTGTTTCCAACATTATTTTGAAATCTGTTTGGCATATGGCCAGCTTATCATTCTATTATTTTCCTAAAGGTATAATTTATTATTCTTAGAGATATTGATATACCATAGTATGTGCTTTTGTTGTGGAAAGTATTAAAATGCTGCATTGGAACTGCTTTGTTTTGCGTATGAGAATTGCACGACTTTTGTGGAGTAAAAAATGCCTATCTAAATTGTTCAATGATATCAACTCCTGTTTTGATATTAACATAGTGGAATTGTCTATATTTCAGGTCTTACTGTGCTGGTTGATACTATAACGTGGAAGAGATTGTTGTGGCCGAAGTTTGAGGTTCTATGGTTTAATTCTGTCTTGAACCAAAGTTCCGAATGGGGTGTATCCTCTGTCACCAGAAGTTCTGTGTTACCGTTATGAAGTTCAAAGATTTAGTTTTATGCATGTCAAGTTTGTTTGATATGTGTTTGTTCTGTGTATAACCTTGGGCTGTTGAGTCCGCAAAGGCGGTTGCTAATCTGAGTACCCACATTATGCCATACTTCACTCCGAGGTTCGGTTTTCAGTACTTCACTTTTTTATTTAATTTTTTTGGCTGGGTGGAGGTAGGACTTATTTTATTATAATTTTCGCTGCGTAAGCTTATACCCGGTTTTTTTATTTTTTATTTTTTATTTTTTTTACCTAAACACCTTTAACCACAAGAAAATGATGGGTTTGGTTTTATCATTCACAAAAAAATGTTATCTCTATTTGAGAACTTGCGGCCTATTGGCAAGGCAATCTTATTCCTATGTAATCTTAGGAGGCTCTGTTATTTTAATCTTACAAGATTGGAAAAAATGCAATCTTAGGAGCTCTATATTTCCGATTTGTAATGTCATGCAGCACATAATTAAGAAAGTGTAATGTCATGCAATCGTAGGGTTGGTGTCTATGACCTTTTTGATTTTAAGAGAGAGGACCTGTCGATGGTCACGGAGAACATTGCAATCTGTTTGTTTGATCCCATGTATTTCTTTTTTCATGTTCTCATTCACTTATCCACATTTGATCTTTTTAGTGTCCACTTCATCGGGTTTTTACTTCTATCTCTCTGAATTTATAACTAATTCATGAATTCTAGAATTTTCCATTGTGGCACTTATTTTAAATGTCATTAAGTTTCTCTAATTAAAGAATGGAGTTAATTGTGTGTGCGTGATAAATGATATGATAATTTTTTTTTGAAAGATTATCCGCGTATTGTATTTTTTTCTCCCATTTCCATTGTGGCATTTATTTTTTAATATAAGGCTTTAGAGAAATTATTAAAAATCACATATATGTTCTGATTTAGCTCTTTTTTATCTGCACCTGAAGGCAACAACATAGAAGAAAACAAAAAGATTGAGATTCAGCCTTTTTTTCCTGGTATGTTTTTTGTTTTCATTTCAATTGGATAGCCTTAATTTGTTCAATGTTTTTGTTTTTAAAGGTTGCAATCATCTATTATACATGGAGCAAAGGTTTGATGGGACGTTTAGCTTTTGATCCAACGGTTCCAAATTGTTCCCAGTGATCCAACGGTTGGCCCATTCTCTCACGCCTCTCTCTCACGGTCACTCACCCATTCGAAATTCCAAAAACCAGTTACAAAAACCAATTCGAAATTCAAAACCAAACACAAAATGCCACTTCCGACACCGACGAGCACCAGAACAACCATCACCGACTTTGACCACCATTGGCGCCACCCCCGACGCAGTCGCCACCGCTAATCGCCGTCAACTGATTGGGTTCGACAACTGATTTTTTCCACCGCCCTCGATGCCGGCAAGAGAGGAGTGAAAAGATAGAGCCGCACGGGAGAGATGCGAATTGCCACGCCGCACCACCACCGCACCACGTCGACGACCTAAGGATTTGATTTCTGCCATTCAAAAAATCTCTCACTGTTTCAGATATGGACAGTTTCAAGGTTCTGGTCGATTATTCTTAATCTAGCTAACGCTGCTTCAAATGAGTACTGCAGCAATTAAGGAGGTCTTTTACGACAACTTTTGCAATTCTCTCATTGAGTTGAGAGTTCTATGTTCTTTTATTTATGGTTGATGTATTCTTAGTTTATTGAAATTCTCTTCTTGATTTGAGAGTTCTATGTTCTTTCATTTATGGTTGTTGTATTCTTAATTTATTCACCAATTTTTGAGCGTTATCAAATGAAAACACCAATGGTTAAGGACTTCAAATAAATGTAAACCGTTTCTTCAAATATCTACTGGTTCTTTTTTTTTTTTGCTTGATCATGGATTTTTTTTTACATTTTCACTATTTTCTCTTATTTTTCTCTATTGATTTTTAGTGAGGCCCTGAATCGATCTTGGTGTGGATGAGATTCTATTGGTAATTGAGTTTCTATTTATACTTGGAGTTCTATTAGTTATTGTACTAATGGGGCATTTACATGTGAGCAAGCTTTAGCTTGGAATCTACCATTATGCTCCCAAAAATTAGTATCAAGTGGGTTCCTTTAACCCCTACCCTGAGCATGAATGAGTTGTATTTTTCTTCTACTTTTTTAGAGTTCTTTTAGTCCCCAATTGTATTTTTCTTCTGCTCTTTTAGAGTTTGAAGCTTATTGAGAACTTTATATTTCTTTTTATAAAATTTCGAAGTCAAATTTAACAAGTAGAAATGAGGAAAACAAAAATAGGCAATTACAAACAATTAGCCAGTATGAGTTATTTTGGCGTAGATTACAAGACATTATTTATTTATTGGTTTGTGGTAGTAGCCAGTATGTTCTTCGGACATGGTTAGTGATGAGAAGTCCACGATTCCCTTTCCCTATCTCTTGAATACTCCTTTGAAGATTATATTTTGTCATTTTCACTCAGTTATTTTTTCTGTTTTCTTAAATGGGTTTCTGTAGAAAAGCTGAAAGTGAGTGAAATTTGAGTTTTGTCTCGGCTTTATCTAGATTTGTTTTGTTTGTGATTCTTGAAATTTGAGAAATTGATGTGACATTTTGTCCCGTTTGTCTGTTTAAATGTTTCTTTAAGGCCCCGTTTGTGCGTTCTGATCTAGCTTAAACGGGTAAGGGCCTGTTTGGGCCTAATGTTCCCTGTTTGGTCGGATTTTTTTTTTAAAAAAATTGGGTTCGGTTTGAGCATAAGGCCCTGTTTGGCCATAAATTTGGATTATTTTGGGTATTTCGGGTAAGGGCCTGTTTGGGCTTAATGTTCCCTGTTTGGCTGGAATTTTTTTTTTCTTCAGAATTTGGGTTCGGTTTGAGCATAAGGCCCTGTTTGGTCGGAATTTTTTTTGTTTACTTTCAGAATTTCGGTTCTGTTTGAGCATAAGGCCCAGTTTGGCCATAATTTTGGATTATTTTGGATATTTCGGTTAAGGCCCTGTTTGGGGCTAATGTTCAATTAAACTGCTTTTCTCATTGTTATTGGTTTATGCATTTATTTATCCCTCTTTTTAAGTGTACAACCATTATAAATTGAAAATATATCTAATCTATGTACCTGTTAGCACAACCCTATAAACTAAAACAAATTAGGCTTCTTAAAAATTTTACAACACAGTTGCCATTATGTACTCCTAATCAAAAGTACACCTACATTTTGGCCCAAACTAACCATGTATAATTGAACTGAGAATTAAGTTACCCAAAGGCCTGTAGCCTGTAGGTGACAAACATTTATGCATATTTATATGCATTTTGATTGAATTTTGTTCACGGGTCTGGACTAGGTCTTCTGATTTTTGTTCAATTTTCCATTAAGTTTAGACTGTTAATTTTGTTAACCTAGATTGTTTCTTTGACTTGACTTTCCATTCTGCTACTCCCTTTAATTACATGGGTTTTGGTTTACTAAAATTCCTGCTAAAATTTTGTATACATTTGCAGGAGAGAATACAAAATCTCGAGGGCTAGCGATCAAGAAAAAGATTGATCTCCTCGAGAGCTTGGCTGGAAAGGTAGTTTACCCAATTTTCTTACTAAGTATTAGAAGAATTATCTTTTTTTGAATGTGTTTTTGCCTTTGTGAGAAAAAGTTCTGTTTTGGTTGAAATCGGGAATTGGCTTGAGAGGTTCATGGGTTGTTCTAAAAGTTTCAGAAAGTTTTTGGGTGGTTCCAAAACGTTGTGTATTTTTTATCTTTTCGTATCAATTTTTGCATGAAATGAGATATAAATGTTGATCAGTTGTTTGTCTGTTGGTTTGTAACTTTGAACTTTTGTGTTCATAAATGGTAATGGAAGAAACGAGAAATAAATAAAATAGTATGTGTTTTAGGATCAGATTAGTGAATTTTTTTTTAGGTTTTGTTGGGTTCGAAACTTATTATCCGAACATCATAACTTTTAACTTCTACTCTCTCCTTCTTGGTTACTAATTTGTAGTTGCCTTCTTTCCGATGCTGTTGAACTTATAGATCCCCTTCCCATGTGATCATTTCCTAATTTACTTGATCGTGACATTAAATTTTGATAAACCATGCCTTTGTTTTTCTTCTTTTGGTTATTGTACTGTTTTAAAACTTAACTACTGTGGCCTTAAGTATTTTTTTTCGAAAAAAAAATGTTATCCTATGTAGTGTAACACAGTTTCTTCTTATAAGAAATACACGAATTGTGCGTGCCTTTAGGCACGGGGCATACCCTAGTAGAATATACGTCTCTAATATTATGCTAATCATATTCAAAAAGCTAATCTAGTGGTTTCACGAATTTTGAATTCTAGTGAGAGATAGTGCCGTCGTAGAGGGGCGACGGCGGCGGTCTGCTACCCAACCACTACAACGGCCTCCTCCTTCTCCCCCTCTTCTTCGTCGAAGCCCTAATCGAAACATCCTTCATCTAGTGCGGCGTTCTTTCGCCGTTTTCGCTCTATTTCGTCGATAGTGGACAGGGATCTTCGGCTCTGACTTTGTGATCTGGTGCGCTCTCGGGCGGGTTCAGTGATGTAGTTCCTCATCGACGCGACCTCCTCCTCCTCCTCCTTTGTGCTGGAGCCCTTTCTGAAGCCATACTTCCTCTGGCCCGTTGTTTCTCGCTCTGTTTCTCAATGAGTTCCAAAAGGAGGTAACATCAATAAGTATCCGTTCTAATCTTTGGTCATTTGTGTTGATAGCTTCTCCATGTTTGGTGTTTTGTATTGAAACCCTGGTTTGTTGCGGGAACCCTGCTTGTCTAGTGTTCGTAGGCAGCATACCATATGCTCAATGGAATGCCTCTATCAGTGTGCCCCTCTATTGTGCCTTAATCTCTGATTTTTGTGCTTTTTGACCCTTTATCTGCTGTTCTAGTTTTGTGGCTTAGTTTTGTCTGTAACTAAAGGGGCTATGGGGTTTGTGGGGGTTGAGGAAAAGTGCACCTTCACCATTTTTGTCGATAACCTGCCGGAGCATATTCACTGTCATATGTTAGAGAGGGCTTTTCAATAATATGGGTATGTTTCGGAGGCTCATATTCCCTTGAAAAGAAACTGGAAAACAAAGTCCAAGCTTGGCTTCGTGAAGTTCAGGTCACAGGAGGCTGTCAAGGATGCCATCTCAAGGTTCAACGGCGTGTGGTGGTTAGACAACATGATCTCTGTACGGAAAGCACATTTCGATTACCAAAGAAATAGAATTGGTAGAGACTACGCTAGACAGAAAACACAAGCAGCAACCAAAATGATGCAACCGAACTTTGCACAAGCTCAAATGCCAAGAGTGACAGCCCCTACAGTCGAGAAGGAATGAATAAAGCTCTATATGGTGGGTATAGATAAAAATATAGATGTCACCGCCGAATGGTTAGGGAAGGGTTTGTAAGATGAAAACATAACAGTAGCAGCCATTAAAGCTCTGGGGGATCCAAATTTCTATTGCATTTCAAATCGTACGAGGAGAAATTAAATTTTCTGCAAGTTGACAGAGCCCGGAGGGATAAATTCTTTGAGGTAGCACATGAATGGAGTATCCACGAATCCAATCAATTCAGGAAGGTATGCCTAGCCTTCGTGGGTGTACCCCTACATGCTTGGTGTGAGGAAACCTTCATGTTGCTTGGTGACTTGTGGGGTACTACTATCACGATGGACCCTAAAACTGCATTTAAAGATGATCTTGAGGTAGGTAGAGTGTGGGTCAGCATGGATCAGATGGAGCTAATAAACCACCAATGTGAGTTGAAGGTAGAAAATACGATCTACCCAGTGCATTGCCGTGAAGATTATTTACCTAATATGGAAATCCCTCGTGGATGCTTGCCAAAGAGCTCGAAGCATAAGATGTCAGAGGGGATGGCCAGCACTAGCTTCGTGGAAGAAACCAATGAGATATCTCTTGGTCCAAGAAAGACCTCCTTGAAAATGACGTATAATGATGCTTTGCAGGTGGATGCAACCCATGGCCTGACCATCACCCAACGTGAAGGGCCATACCTTCGGCACCATAGAAGCTACCGCAGCTCAGGTTGGGGGACGAGAAACCACCTTGAATTGGGGGGGGGGGTGGTATGAGTCTGAGGATTACACAAAAAACGTAATCGTGGAAGAGCTTGTCAGGGGAATTAGATTGCACCAAAAAGGTAAATCTAAGGTTGCTAAATCCAAGCCCTTGTTCCAACCGAATTCTAAGGCCATTCTTAAGTTTAGGCCAACCAAGGAGAAAAAGCAATCGAATGCCAAGCTTAGGAAGGCAAAAGGCAAAGAGCCTGTTCAAGATGAAAGTATAGCCAAAACACAACCCAACTCTCAAGCATCCTTATCTTCATCCGACATTAGAAATAGAAATCGTATTCTAAAGATGGAGGCGGAGCTTGCCATGGAGACTGGAAAGGTCATGGGTATCAATTATGGGGGGTTCGAGAATGAAACCATCAAAAAGTTTAAGGAAATGATAGAAAGAGACAAAGATCAATCAGAGCAGTTCTAACTCCTGCAGTGCCAGCTTAAAGGAAGGTGCCATTACAGAGTTGTGCAGGCGAGATGGCATTTCTGTTGGGCAGTTCTATGGTTTTGGATGGATGCTCCATAGCTGGTATGGGATTTTTTGTTGAGTAGAGTTTTTAGTTTGTTGCAAAAGAAGTGCTTATATTGCTTAATACCATGGGAGTTGCTAAGGGCAATGTGTTGCTCCAGGTGTCTCTGATACTAATGATCTGCTAGTTTTTGCCGCTAAATGGGTTGGTGCAATGTTGTTGTTGCTGCTATATGAGTGTTGCTAAAGTGAGTTGCTATGGTAAATGAAGTTTGCTGCTAAATGACTATCCAGCTGCTCTTTGATCAGCTAGATGGGTCTGGTGATGGATTTGCTCAAGTCTTACTACTACTCAAGTTTTAATCTTGCTGAAGTCCTTAGTTATATAGCCTGGAGTATTGTGTATGGTTAGTATCAAATTTTTGAGTATAATGTATGGTTGGATGTACTTGGTTGTCTTGTTGCGGCCTCTCGAGTAGGTACCTCAATCTCTTTTTGTACTCGGTTTTGGTGTGTCGGGTGGCTCGTATGCAGTTTTTTGGAGCCTCTCTTGAGCCCCAAAAGCCTTTCAAGCGTCCGCCCCCAAAGCCTTCCATATCAATAAATTTTCTTTTGCTGATAAAAAAAATATTATGCTAATCAAATAACGAGGGTAAAGATCATTGAATTCAAAACACATAATAGTATATATACGTACTAAGTTTTAAGTTTGCGTAATCAAGTAGACATAAAAGCAATTTAAATCATAGTTTAGGTATTCACTTTGCATTTGAAAAAGTAATATTTGAATTATTTAATGTGTAGCGGAATGGGATATCATCGGCCATTAAATTGTTAAATTATTTTAAGTTTTGGCAATCTCAAGCAATAAAAAATCAAACCAACCACACACAAAAATGAGACAACTGATTTTTTACGTGGAAAATCCCAACAAGAGTAAAAACATGGAACTAATGGATAAATCAAGCACTATACCAACGAACAGTTACATGATCCGCCACTTACAGACTCTGATCGAATCCTCAACCTAGATGCTTTAAGTCGCTTGCCAAATCCACGTGCACTGTTCCCCGTACTTGATAACCACAACAACGAATCTTTGAAGATACACACTGCCAAAATCTTCCGTCAATAAATTTAGAACTCCTTATAAATCGAACAAGAACAATCTTTGTAATTTGGAGACTCGAATATGACTTCAAAATTTCTTTGAAGCTCTGGATTATAATATTACGAGTCTATTTTCGAGCTTGGGGTATGCCTCTTTTTATAGGCACAAAATCCCGATAGTTCGAGTTTCAATCAAACCGTGGCTGCTAGGTCCACTCGAACCTACTTCACATACTTGTACTATGAGCTTCTCATGTTATAGTTCAGTCTTTTGGCTTGAATAAGATACTAATCCAAGACTTTTCATATAATTAAAACTCCCAAAAACCATTAAACTCCTAACTCCCACAGGAGTTTTAATATTTCTATGACTCCTAATCGACCTAGAAGTTTTACATGCAGAATTATAAATACAACTAAATTCCTTCAATCATAAGAATTTTAAATTAAATAGAATTGTCAAATTTTAAAGGTACCGATGTCTCGCTTTTGGGCAATTGTGTGACAAAACACAAAGTGAAACCAATCAGACATTTCGCAACACTTAGGCTATTGAGTTGTATACATGCAACAAACACTATATAAATAGCACGTGAAAAAGCATATGCAGTATAAAATAATAATAATCAAAAAGATATCCAAGATGTTTGTTTTATTTC
>JAULLH010548913.1:0-10611 GCA_035668455.1 Sarracenia alabamensis | reverse complement strand
GATAGTTGTGATGGAATGTTTATAATTCCAAGTTATTTCTGCTTTGATGTACCTTTGGTTTGATATGTGATTGGGTATAAGACTTTAGGTGGATTATTACCCAATTTTGTATTGGATGTACCTGATTTCATTTAGGTTCAAATGTGTGATGTTTGATTGCGGAGATCGAGGATTCTTAAGACAATAGATGTTCACCGTTGTTTTCGGTTATAACACAAAAACATCATTTTGATCATTGTGGGTTTGAGAGTGGTATATTTGGATTGGCTTAAGAATCGTAGACGGGCCGTCCTTGCCCTTAACCTTCGAGTTGTAAAATAGTTGCATCGCTTTGTTGACGGACCATCGCTTGTTGACGGGCCGGCCTTGCCCTCAGACCCTCAGGTCTGTAAAAGAGTTGCATTTTTAGTTAGATGGGTCGGCCTTGCCCTCAGACCTTCAGGTCTGTAAAAGAGTTGCATTGTTAGGTAGACGGGTCGGTTTTTCCCTCAGACCTTCGGGTCTGTAAAAGAGTTGTATTGTTAGTTAGACGGGTCGGCCTTGCCCTCCGACATTTGGGTCTGTAAAAGAGTTGCATTGTTAGTTAGATGGGTCGGCCTTGCCCTCAGACCTTCCGGTCTGTAACAGAGCTGCATTATTAGTTAGACGGGTCGGCCTTGCCCTCAGACCTTGGGGTATGCAAAAGAGTTGCATTACTTTGTGACTTGCCTGAATATGTACTCGTAACGTTTACGAGCTATGGAATGAGACATAGCTTGTTTACTTTACGATACATGGCGTGTGTGGTTTGGATAATGAGATTGTGAACATAAGTTCACAATATTCATGGAATAAAAGCTTAATGTAATTCACTTTTATGAGATTTGTATGAAACAATTATTTTATAATAAAACTTGAACTTGAGAGTGTAGTATAGACTTGAGATACCAAAATTTTAACTGACAAAGCGGTTACTCTTTTTTTTTTTATGTAAAAACGGGCCTGTGACATCTATTTTCATGAGAAGAGAAATATGTTACTTTCATCATTAAACACCAGTACTTGTCACATGCCAACCTTGCATATTATGCTGTAGTTCATTTTGTCTATTATCCTGCGACTTGGGCTCAGCACGTGTGTTTAAAATTTTTCATGTTCAATTGTTAAAGATTGTGGATCAATATGAAGATGTGAAAACTTGTAACGTGCATGACATCCACTTCATTCATCCTGGTCATTTCCATACCACCGGAGGAATATGTTTAGAATTATATTTTTATCTTGTAAATGGAATAACTGTACGGCCATAAAACCCTATTCATTTAGTTGCATACATGTGAGGTATCGTCGGGTAAGCAGTTTATATTTCATTTTTTTGGGTTGAAATAGTTTTGTAGATGCCGTGGAACGGCGTTATTATTGTTTAGAGTAGCATGGTTTATTTGTGTCGAAAATCGGCTTGTTATAGCTTCGAATAGTGCAGTTGTGCCGCATAACGGCTTGATATATCATAGAATAGATTAAGGGTGTGGTTGTTGATGCCCTATAAGGGCTTATATAAATTGTTGGGCAGTTGATCTTCTATATGCAGGTGAAGATTTGGCCATTGCCTATTTTTGGGAAGGTCCAAAAATAGGGAAAACTCTGCTGAAATTTCTAAAAATTTTAAGAGTTAGAATATTTTTCAACAATTTTCTAAAACTTCTAAAGGTGAAAAATATTCTTAAGTTTTCTTAAATCGGTATTTAAAAAGGAATAAATATTCGGCAGGAGATCCGGTATCTTGTGTTTGGATATTATTTATTAGAATATTTTTGGTTTAGGTCAGGACGTTACAGATGGTATCAGAGCTCTAGGATCAAATACCTTAGGACCGTGGGAAGGGTCGTGTGTTATAATGAGAGGGGTGAATTGCATGCTGCATTCATGACTTGCGTGCTTGTATGTTTGTACGACGTGAGTTACCTGCGCATGCTATGTGATTATGTGAGCATGGAGGTAGGATTTCGAGGATGATGTTTCTTGCCTCGGTATCCGTATTACTGGTTTGGGGTTCCATTTAGAAAGGCGCCTCGCGAACGCCCATTCTACTTGGAAATCCAAGTCAGTGGTTTGGATTGAGATTTCATTCCAAGAAACCTCCTCGGTATGTGTTTTTGTGATGCTATGCTTATGTGGTTTGACGATAGCATGTTTATCCTTGACAAATTGGTCTGAGGGATGTTTTTTAGTTTATCCTTGTGATAGGTTTATGACTTTGGGTGTTGAGTTAGCATTTTATCCCCCTTATCTTTAAGTAGTGTCTTGGGGATGAGGATGTGGCTGAGGCCATAATGTATATAATGTGTTGACGTTCTTAGGTACATTACTGTTAATATGTGTGTGAGAGACCAGTTGTTTCTCGGATATTGAGTATCTTAACTGCGGGAGTAAGAACATGATGAGCATCCAAAGGTGAGTATACCTATGAGTTAGGAAGTTACCTGGGACGATTGGCGCAGATGTGGTGGCTCGCACATCGTGAACGATGCGCTCTCGTACATTGTTTTCATGTAGTGAACCGTGTACAGTTAGGTACGTATTGACGGGAGTGCTTTGCACGACGGAACATAGCTGAGAATTAAGGGGGGGAGTATGAGGGTGACGAGATGTGAACCCTTACGGTAGGTGCATTGTTTGAAAGTTTCCCTTTTTAAGGTGAGATGTACTGAGGGATTAGAATGACGTTGAGACGTCGTCAGTATTCTGTTTAGGATCTATATGTTGCATTGAAAGTATATGTTTAAAGGATCAGTATGTTACGTTGAATGTCAAATATCTGTTATGGACGTGTCCGCTGGAGGACGAGCGTCGGATATCTGTCGTAAGAACCATAAAGAGGTGGATAGGTTTGTTAACCTCGTAGATGTACGGTGGCCGCGGTACGGCTTGAATTCGATTTGATGAGTGTTTTGAGTCATTGGGAAGGAAGTTTGATGTTACCCTCTTTTGGTTGTCGAGACCTACCCACCCACCCATTCTCTAAGAAAGTGTATCTGTGGCGAGAACTTGGTGAAAGAGACTTCAAAGATGAACCAAGTGGTTACTCTTTGGGCCCTTTAGGATGTCATTGAGTTGGGTGATGACGGTGTTGCCGTTGACTTCAGATAGGAAGGTTAGAAGTTGTGAATCATATTCCCGCGAGGTGAATACCAGTTGTGATCGTGGATTCGGGTGATGATGAGATAGAGTATCGGAGATCTTTTAACCTGCATCACGAGAAAAGATTCGAGGAAGTATTAAAAATATGTTTAGTGAGAGTTCAGCCTAGCTGGAAGCTTTTTCTCCCTTGCAAGTGTGGAGGCACCTGGTTTTAGAGACTAAGAGGCCAATTGGGTTGGTTCCTCTTTCCAGGGGATGTAGTTTCGTTGAACAGTGTGCTGGTGGTATAGTTGGTCCTTGGTGGAGAATGATACTCAGTGTTGAAGCAGTGACGTTAGGATCACTTCCCTCTGTTTAGAATTATGAGAATCTCTTAGTACAGATTCTTCCGGGATGTGAATTGTTAGGAGTTCGTAGTGAACTCAAGTGGTGCAGTGGAGTGGCTAAGATGTAGTATTCTTTATACCCTTTAAGGATTCAGCTTGGTGTATCATGTGTACCATTGGTTAACTTTTGGTTGGTGGTGAACACCTCTACGGTGTGACTGGCTTGACGGTCATCAGTGTGTTTGAAGGATGCCCTGCTAGATATGTCGGTGTAGGGTGATTACGTTGGTTTTGGTTCAGATTGGTAGTAGTTGGGTCGACACCAGCTTTCCTTGGGTCGACCCTAGTGAACTACATTTCTGAAACATGTTGGTAAGCGGGTAGTTGTTTGGGATAACCATTACTTTTGTTAGTCCATGTTGGAATTGAGGCTTCTACGAGTTAGTATGTCGTGACGATCTTTCAACAGCTGTAAGTAGAAGCTGGCAGGACAATGTGGATGTCCTCTCTCATGGTTCTTAGTAAAAATCGATTGCTCCTCCTTCTGGGAGTGATGATGTGCATTAGGTTAGTCTAGATAACATTTAGTTAGACTAATAGTGTTGTGTAGAGTTATGGATCACGAATGGCAGTTAGTTTGTGACTCCAAATGACATGGGCTAATATATCCTTATGGATGTGTAGAGGCGAGTTTCTTGTAGTTTTCCTTGAGGCACTCATCACATTCTGAACCGTAACTGGTTCATCAGAGTTCCATCTTGGATAGGGTAAAATGGCAGATGTTTAATGTAGTTTGTGTGTTGATGTAAGTTGATCACGTTGGTGCTAGTTAAGTTTGGCAGTGGTTGGGTCGACCCATGACTCCTTGGTGTTGACACCGAGTTCAGGAGGAACTCAAGATCTTTCCTCTGGTATCGACACTGGCTTGTGTGTCAACACTAACATATGGTGATGACACTGGTGTTCTTTGTGTCGACACTTGTATTCCTTGGTTTCGGTGTATGGTTATGTCCAGAACAGTTACAACTTGTGGAGTTGTCAGGGTTAAGTTATGAAGACCCTTTACGTAAGGTTGGTGCCTTGGTAAGGATGTCTATGGAGTTCTAGTTAAGTTGGCATTGTCGTGGTACCGATGAAGTGAAGCAGTGTTTTGGGTCATGTAGTTGACGTGGTAGCTTGAAAACATTGGTGCCTTGAGGACAAACAAACGGTGAATGGAAGTATCAGGGGAGATCGAGTTGTTACTTTTTGTGATCTCATTCCTTGGTTCGTGATATCACGAAATCATATGTATAACAGGTTATCGACCTAATGTCTTTTGTGGGAATTATCCAAAAAAATTGAAGCTGTGATATAGTATCAATAGACAATAAAACTCTATTTAGTACATTCGATGTGGGACCCTATTCTAGTTGGTTGAAGAGCTCTTGTTACGTGTGTAGCAGACACGAATCTAAGTGTGCCTATGCGGGATCAACCCTTTGTTCGAGTATGACAACGTTGTCTGTTGAATGGAACTTCGGTTCTAAGTGGGGGCGATTATGAGCTTGTTGGGAAATTGTGAAACTGTTCCCTTTGATAACACCAGGTTTAAGCGGTGAAGTACAGTGATTTCGAGGACGAAATCTCCTAAGTGGGGGAGATTGTAATACCTTGATTCGTTTTATTTAATAAATTATTTAAATAAAAAGGATTTTTGAATAATTAATCTTATCCCCGAAGTTCTTCTCAAAATAAATTTAAACAGTTTTTGAATAAAAATCTCTTTTGGTGCTTTTTATCAAGCTTTTGTGGGGGCAAAAATAATAATTATTATATTTTTTTAGGAATATTCTAGAAACATAAAAACAAAATAATGCATAAATATATATATGCCTCTAGAAATTTCTATTTAAAAAAACTGATAATTGTGTGCAAATCCAGAAGCTTCGGTAAAAAGCTTATTTTGGCAAAAAAAAAACAAAAAAAACAAAACGCGACTAGGCACGAACAGAGAAGAAAGGGAGGAAGAGAGATCACGTGATCGGAGGGGAAAAACAGGGGAGATGGAGGCGGCGCCACCACCGTCGCCCACCGCCGACCTCCGCGGGACACAGCCGCGCCACCACTAACCTCCATCACCGCCGGTGACGACGAGAAAACGACAAGGATAGCACAAAACAGAGGCGGCAAAGCTGCGCGATGTCGTGTGTTTTGGGGCTCGATTCGTTGCTCGTTTTGGCTTGTTTTCGTCGGATTTTTTCATCTAAGGTAATTTACTACCTCCTAAGAATATTTCTAGTAATTTTGTTTGAATTATTATCTATGTTTCGTGATCGATCGAAATATATGGACCGTTGAACCCGTCGGCCCCCATTTTTGGATTTTTGGCAAGCTTTTTGCTATTGAATGATAAAATTGGACTTAGATCTAGTAATCTAAGCTTTCTAGAATCATTGTTGTGAAATCAGATTTAATTTTAGAGAAATTAGGGTTTTCGGACTCGATTGGTGGCTGATTTGGGGATTTCGGCCATACGGGGATAATTTCACGAAATTAATTCCAATTCTGTGATATAGGAGTAGAATATAGCTTGTGATTAAAATTTGAGAATTTTCGAATAACCGGATTTTATCCCCGTTAATTAATTATCAAGTTGGTAATTTGATTTTTGCCAGCTGGACGCGCTTTCGGGGATGGTTCGGGACGGCTATGGATTTGACTCGGATTCTCGGTATTGTCTCGGTTGTGAGGTAGGATTTTAGACTTTATAAATCCCTTTGGTGATATGAATTGTATTTTTACAAAGTTTTGTGTTGATTCGTGCTTTAATTGTCGATTGCCCGACCTTGAGCCTTATTAGGCTTTGAGTTTGAGTTTAGGAAATTAGATACTGAGTTCCAAGGGATTGGGATTAGCTATGACTATCCTAATTACCTAGACCCGTGGTTAAGTGATTGATGTTGGTTTTGGAAAGAATTAGAATTCGATTTGGGGAGGTATATGGCTTTAGGGCTTACGCCCAATTGCTGAAAGAAATTGCGAATAGTACTGATTAGATTTCTTTAACCCTAATGTGTTCTAGATTACCTTGGATATGCCTAGATTTGTGAGATATCCTAGATACAACTTCTAAGTTGTATGTGACTATTGATTCTGTTGAGATGTGCTCTAGCGTAGCCTGGATTTGTTTAGATTCATGGGTCGTTAAGATATTTTTGATGTAGCACCTATGTCGTACATGACTGTGACCCTGTTAAGATGTGCTTGATTGCACTTGATTGTCTTAGAGGCTTATCTATTACTATTTATATGATGGATTAGATGAGACGTATACCTCATGTACAAATGTTGTGCTTTATTGCGTTCATGATTATTTGGCAATGTGATTTGTGGTGTGTCTATGTACGCGTAAAGTTTACGAGCTAAGGAATGGGACTTAGCACGTCTACTTTACGATACATGGTGTCACCTCGATCATGTGATGATTGCGGATCTCTAAGCCAATTCAATCCTATTCTTGGATGACTGTATTACTAGACGTTTTGTGAAAAGATTCTGAATTGGCTACGAGATGTTGACGGGTCGGCCTTGCCCTCAGACCTTCGGGTCTGTAAAATAGTTGCATCGTTAGTTAGACGGGTCGGCCTTGCCCTCAACCTTCGGGTTGTAGAATAGTTGCATCGCTTGTGTGAGAGACAGGTCGGCCGTGCCTTCAACCCTTCGGGGTTGTAAAATCGGGCATTAGTTGGGTTTGGATAGCGGGACCGTGAACATAAGTTCACACATACTCTTTGAATAAAATCCTAATATGATACATTTTTATGGAAATTGTACAGAACTATTATTTTATAACAAAGCTTGAAACTTGCTATGCAACTACCTTCTTTTATTGAAAAACGGGCATGTGATAATTATTTTCAAGAAAAGTGTTAAGTTATTTTTTTATGGTTAAAACATGTACTTATCACATGCCAACTTTGCATATCATATTTTTGATTTATATTGTCTATTATCCTGCTACTTGGGCTCAGCCCGTTTGTTTAAAATTTTTCAGGTTGCGCCGCTAAAAGACCATGGGTAAGGACAATGATATGAAAGCTTGAAGTATTGCATGGCATCTACCTCATTCATCACAGTCATCGTCATTCAGAATGGATAAGAGTCTAATTAAATGTATTTAATTTTAGTTGTCGGATAACTGTATGGCCATAAGGCCTTATTCATTCAGTTGCATGCATGTGAGGTATCGCCGGGTAAGTAGTTTATATTTTTTTTATTTCTTGGATTGATGTAGTTTGGTAGATACCGTGGGACGGTCATATTTTGTTTAGAGTAGTATAGTTTAGTTGTGCCGTTATCGGCTTAGTATAGCATAGGGTAGCTTAAGAGTGTGGTTGTTGATGCCCTAGAAGGGCTTAGATATATTGCTGGGTGATTGATTTTCTATTTGCAGGTGAAGATTTGGCCATTGCCCATTTTTGGGAAGGCCCAAAAACAGGGGAAACTCTGCCGAAATTTCCAAAAATTTTAAGAGTTAGAATATTTTTCAACTTTTCCTAAAAATTTCTTAAAGAGAAAAATATTCTTATATTTTATATAAATTGGTGTTTTAAAGAAAGAAATATTCGGCATGAGATCCGGTATCCCGTTTTCGGATGCTCTTTAGTAGATTATTTATTGCTTTAGGTCAGGATGTTACACTTCTGTCGGGAGGGATCCGCTTCTTGGACTTTCCGTGCTTGTCTTCTGACCGGGTAGTTGCTATTTGGACCGGGTTAATTCGGATTTGGGCCCTTCCGTCGCGGGTCTGGGCCGAACTTGTGGTTACCAGCCCCAGATATTTTATCCATACCCATCAAATACCAAAACACCATATTAAATAACAAATAGGGACTAGCTTTGTGTAAATTAACAGGTATAAATCGTCACTTTTGAAGATTAGCAAGATTCTCAACAAATGTGGTTGAAGACAAGAATATCATTTACTAGTAAGTGTAATTAATCCCTCAAAATAAAAGTTAAGTCTCAAAAGCTCACTTTAAGGGTTAAGTCTTCACAATTTTTGTATTTTTTAACTATTCTTGCTTTTCAATTTTCATTAGTATGCAAATATCCAATTAGTCGGGTGTGCAAAATAATATCAGGTGGTCCAGTTTTGATCATTATCATTCAAATTTTTGCAAGTTAAAAATTAATTTATGTTTTTCTCATCAATGATATTTAACTTACAATTTTATTTTTAATTTTTCCAAACTTACATGTAATTACCCACAATTTTTAATTTTATCCACAAAATAAATCCAAATATTAAGTGGTCTAATTCTACCCCTAAATTAAAATTTTTAATGTCCTCATTGGACATAAGATAATTAAAAAGTTATGAGATGAGAAGATTATACCTGACAACAGCTGGATAAAAATGTGGAACATTATCTGAAAATTTGTAATTTAACTTCATGTCATTCAAATGCTAGAAGAAGTAATTAAATGGATATGACAGTATAACCGATAATTAAAAGATAGAGCTACTGAAATTTTTATTAATATTGGAACTACAGTAGATACATGGAAAAAAGTGGCCAAAGGCCTGTGGGACTACAACTAACATATCTTTCCTAAGTAGGAAAGAACAAAATAAGGTAAAAATTACAAAAAAATACAGAAAAGAAAAATAAAAACAAAAACTGTGACTGGAGTCAGAGGTTTAGGCTTTTGGTGGCGGCAATGGGAGGTCGGGGTTGGATTAAGTGGGGTTGTATTTGGTTGGAGGTGGGTCGGGTGGATTATGAAGGTGTGTGAGGGGATTGAGAGGGCTATGTGGTGGTAGTTAGGGATGGGATGAGTGTGGATTAGAAGAAGGGGCCAATTATTGATGTGTTCGGGAGGTTGGGTGATGGTGTAAGTGAGGGCCAATTTGGGGTAGGGGAGGTGTATGGGGGTTTGGTGTGGGGAGGTCGGGGGTGGGTTGGGAAAAGTGTGTTGTGATTGGATCCAAGGTTTGGATGCCATCGTTGAAGAAGTGGAGGGGGCGGGGTGTTGGTCGAGGACGGTGGGGGGTAGGTGAGGGGTCGTGGGTTGGTGCAGTATGACAAGTGCTATTTTGGTGGCGTGTGGCATTGACAAGGGGTATTTTGGTGTCAGGGGAGGTCATTGTGTCGGGGGTAAGGGTGGGTGAATGCCCATAATGGCCATCATCCTTCGCAAGTACTCCACCTGCACGGCGAGTGAGTCCTCGATGTGCTGGAGGCGGCCGTCCAACTGGTCATAGTCATCACGAGTAAATACCCATGGTGCCTTGGGCACATCGGCGGGGGCGGACGTAGAGGGGCCGTGGGGTCAGGGTGATGGAGGTCGGGCTACGGGTGGTGGGCCCTGACGCTTGGCGAGAGCGGTCATGCTCTTTGCTCAGTTACCCGATGGGTAAATGTTGTTCTGGCGGTCAGCGATTTCGATACGGGGGACGGTGAATGGTTGGTCAAGGTCTTTGGTGACGTGCTGGAGGTAGGGGATGATGACGTTGGCGTAGGGAGGTCGAGTTTCCGGTTGTCTGCCAACCTTGTCATTTTCCCGATCATCAACTCGGGGATGAAAAATTGATAGTTAGCTTGGATGGCGTAGAGGGCTCGGAGGTTCTCCTTCCTCTGCTCGTCTTTGTGAATGGTGCAGAAGACGTTGGCCTTGAGGACTATGTCGGGGAACCACAGCCTCTCTGCCTTTTTGTCGTGTCGAAGAAAGTTATGCCCGGGGGGAGAGCGGCCTTCGGAAACTGCTACCACCATATCGGTGAGAGAGAGGTGCTCGGGGATGGTGTCCCTAGTGTCGGAGAGGTCATCGACCAGGGTGCCGTAGATGTTGAGTGTCTCGGCAAAGGTGTTGGCGTCAAGCTCCACATCGTAGCCGTCGACTGAGGTGTGGTAGTACTCTTCCATCCTCCTATCAGCGTTCTCTCGGAGGTCCCACCGTAGGTTTTGATAAAAAAGTTAGACCACCCTTGGGTAGATGGTCGGGAAGCGGTTGAAGAGACCGCCGAGGCATCGGGCATTCATGAGGTCAATGCCGACGCGGGCCACGGGACAATGCCGTAGGAACTCCTCCTCCACTGGGAAGTGCGTTAGTCGGTGGAGTTTGGCGGCGGCCCATGTGCCGGAAACTTCGGTAGCCGGGCCTTGAGAGGATGCTCCTC
>JAULLH010548805.1:0-10612 GCA_035668455.1 Sarracenia alabamensis | reverse complement strand
ATTTAGTCATGTAATTAAATCTTGTTTTATTGTTAGTAAGTTATGGTTTTCGTTCATAGTTAGATTGTGGAAGTTATGGTTACGTTTGCTGAGATTTCGAGATGAAGGTCGTAGAGATGGTTTTAGTTGGCAAGGTTAGGTGTTCTAATGTTTATTTCATTGTTCTTTACTTTAAATATATGTTGTTAGGAGCTAATCTTTTCCCCTTCCTTGTTATGGTTTATGTAAGTGTTTGAAGTTAATCTTGCCATGTGTTTGAACCGAGAAATGGAGACGTGTCATTGAGTTTGACCTATTGATATTGTATGTTTATATTATGGATCGTTTAGAGGCTTGGGTGGCTTTCAGGCCCGTTTGGTTCTATGGCTTTATACTTTGTTAGAACTTGAGCCTTTTCTTGCTTTGTAAGTGAGAAATTTATAAAAGCTTGGTTAAAGTTGTGATATGTGACTTAGCTTGAATATTGAGACATGTTATTCAAGTTTTTGTTTACTTAATAATTTGTTGATTGTGATGGATATTTGGAAGCTATGATTTGTGTGACTGGATGATGATTGGCTTTTATGCCATTGGCATTGTGTGCCGGATATTGATGAGATTGGGTAACGGTAAGCCCGTGTTTGTGTTGTGGATACAAATGACTATGGGCACCGATACACCTAAGTTACTTGACTTGTTGTTGTTGGGTTTTTCTTCAATCTTATGTGTGTATCCTCATGAACGCGGTCCTGTTCCTGTTCTTGTTTGATTGGGGGCAGACACTGCGGTTATGTGGATATATGCTCTGTGATTTATCCTTTCTTGCTGTTTAAATATGTATGTGAAACCTACGTATTTTTCGGTGGCGTGAACTTCAAATGTATATAAGTCATGGTATGGGACATGGCTTGTACGTCATTTGTGGTGCACACCTGTCTGTAGTGTTGGCGCGAGCCTCAAATGTGTATGGGCCATGATATGGGACATGGTTTGTACGTCATTTGTGGTGTACATCTGTCGGGAGTGTTAATCTTCTCCTGTTGTAGACGCGTATTTGCATGGTACAGAGACCGTTCATGTGCTTATTTGCTTGGGGGACAGTCAGGACTATTACGCGTGATACGTGTCGTGAGATGGGAAGGAGATCAATGTGAGGTGTGACGTTTATAAGCTATGGTATGGGACATAGCCTATAATTTGTCACGAGAGAAAACTATTTTCGCGTACATGTAGTTTTTCTCATCTTGTTTCATTTATAAGTTATGGTATGGGACATAGCCTATAATTTATCACGAGAGAAAACTATTTTCGCGTACATGTACTTTTTCTCATGTTGTTCCGTGTATGTCTATGTACTCGTATTTTTTTTTTCCTGGTGATATATGCACTAACTGTTTTTCCTTTAAATCATGATAATGCGATAATCCTATTTTTGTGTTCTACTTAAATCTTATTTGCATAATCGTATGTCATCCTCATAAAGCATGTTTAGTTCCATATTAGTTTGTTTCCTATGAGCATGTGGCTGACGTGTCTTTGATACACAGGTGATCGTGGCAAGGAGTTAGCGGATTGACAAGACATACCTCAAAGATTATCTTTTGCTATATATTTTGTTGGCAACCTGTTGATGCCTCCTTTTGTTGTTTGTGCATAGCTCCTCTCTGATTTATATCATTTGTTGCTCGTAGTAGCTTTTTAAAACATTAAAACATTTAAGTTTGTTCTTGTATATATTTTGCTATCTTTGTTCGCACCTTTTGGTAGATTTGTTTATCGTATCCCGTTTATTTTTCTTTTGCTTTCACATATATTGCCTGTGGTGAGATTGTTGTATATCCGGGAGGGCATTATGGGTTCATTTGGGTAGTTTTTATCCTTATTTTAGTTTTTGCGTTGTGTTGGTTTGTTCTTGTGCCTCTGATTTATAAAAAGATTTTTGTCTTTTTCAAAAACAGGATTTCCTTAACAAACTCTCGTCAGCCATACCGCTCGAGCGGTATGCCTAGTGCTCGAGCGATCCCCTACTTCTGGTTTTTCGAAAAATGTTGTAATTTTTTAAAAGTTTCATGGGTTTTTTGCAAGCTTTTGAGACCTCTTCCAAGCTTATTATTAGTAGTACTTTCTATATAAAGTGGTCTCTTTGCAAAGGCTTGTTTGTAGTTCTAAAGGTTCAAAAACATAAAAATATTTTCTTAATGTTTAATTCATAGATTTTCGGTTTCGATTTGTTTAGGCATTCGAGTGGGGTTTTAGGGTTAATTTCTAGTACGTTGAGGGTCGGGGCATTACAGATTTTGACACGATTTTTTACGGAGATCAAGAATTCGATGAGTTCTACCAATCATAATTTTTTAGAGGTTTGACGGTGGCGGTATGACTGCCAAACGGAAGCTCAAAGTCGAGACGTCACTGTTGGATGCTATAGTAGTAGCGCGAACTTCGATGATTTTTTTGGGGCACTTCGACATCGAATTTTGATGCGATTCTTTACGAAGATCAAGAACTAAATTTATTCTACCTGCAATAATTTTTTGGTGGCTCCACTGTGACGGAAAGGCAGCCAAATAGAGGTGCAAAAGGCGGCATGCGAAGTTGCCAGATACGGGAAAACAGGGGCAGTTGGTAAGGGACTGTTTGGGCTTCTTTTTTGGCTTTTTTCTGGCGTTCCAGCGGTGGTCTGGGGCTTTGACGGTGGTCCGGGGGCTAAGGAGACGGACGGGTCTTTGGTGGCTCGAATAGGGTTCCAAAACCCTAACCATTTAATCTTTAATTCGAGACCGCCAGATTAAAAGATTAAACGGGTATACCGGATCGTAACGACTTAATTAATTTATTTATTTTTATCGTTGGTTTAATTATTTATTTATTTGTTTTATTTAATTGCATGGATAAATTTTTTATTTTATTTATTTTTCCTTTTATGTATGATTTAATTAATTGGGGAATATTAGGAAAAATAGTTTTATAAAATAAAATAATCCAAGCAATTTTTAAAACGAAAAATAAATAGATAATTAATTTATTTAATTTTTACTTTAAGTGGATAATTAATTAGGAAATTTTTATTAAAATAAAACCTAAGTAATTAGTTTCTTTTGGCAAAATTAAATAAGAAAACCTTTTTGTTTAATTTAATAAAATTAAACAAGAAATATTTTATTTGATTAAAAATCAGATTTTTAATCGGTAATTAAAATATGTTTACTGATTTAAAATAAACAAAAAGAAAAAAACCCTCATTTTAAAATATTATGTGGGAGAAGGGTTTAGTCACGGATAAATCCGACGGTCTCCATCACGTATTCGTAGGAGATATAATTATAGCTCGCGTGCCGGCTTGACCGGTCTCCCTGACGGAAGGGCTACAGTTACGGTATCCCCGGCACGAATCTCTGGAAGGAGTAAATTGGAAAAGTAGTGCAAAATAGGGCTCGCACACACCGGGCCCAGTTTTTTGACACGGGATTTTCAAATTGGGTGTGATTGTTATACACTTAACCCGTAAATAATAATATCCTCTCCAACGAAGTCACTATTTTTATTTGTGGAGACAAAAGGTAATTGGTTATTTAATTCTTGAAATATATCAGGAAATAATAGCCGATTAGTTCTTTGTTCATTAATTGTTAGACGTCCACATTTACGTGACCTAATTGGTTAATGTGACTCTAGGCGAATGACTTTTGTTGTGATATTTTATATGAGAAAATTAATAGACTGAAATGTATGTCGAAACGGGGATTGGTTGGTAGACGTCCACACTAACGTGGCCTGCATAAACACAAAGGATTAGGGCTGCCAATAATTCTTTTAAAATTAAAAGGTTGAGAGACCCTAATTTTTTCAAAAGATTTAAAAAGTTTTCTCTTTTGTTTCTCATGATTTAATAATGGGATCTAGTTTTCTCTTTTGCAAGGTTAACCTTCAGATAGGGTATAACTCCCAGGGAACAGCTACTGTAGTGGGAGACGAAGTTCTTTTCTTATAGTAGAAATAAATGTTTAATTAAAAAAACATTTTGTATGTACCTCAAATCAGGTGAACTTAGTTCCAGTTTCCTGATTGGGGATTGATTGATATTGTGTTTACTTTAAAAAAGCAATTTTATAATATTGTGGTTGCAAACACATCATTTTTCATAGTTCATTGAATAATGGTCTTCATATTTTACACCTGATTATTTCTACTATTCAATATAATGGGGTGAATAACTTGCATGTTTTACCACTAAATGTGAAAGGTTCCTCGCTGAACTAAACGTTACATTGACAACATCATTTAGGCCATCTTAAACTAAAGAGGATACAAAGACTAGTAGAAAATGGATCTTTAGGTTCATTGGAAGTGGAGACACTTCTAGTATGTGAATCCTGTTTAGAGGGTAAGATGACCAGGAGGCTATAATTGGCCATGGGACTTAGAGTCAAAGAAGTGTTGGAGTTGGTTTATTCTGATGTATGTAGCCCAATGAACATCCAGGCAAGAGGTAGATAAAACGCTATAATGTGATCGTAGTGGTGAATACCTCTTTGGAAGTTTAAGGACTACTTGTTAGAACATGGGATTACATCTCAGTTGTCTGAACCAAGGATGGTACGAAAGAATGGTGTAGTGGTGAAGAGGAATAGATTCCTTAAGGAAAATGTGAGGTACATGGCGAGTTATTCGGTTTTACGACATTTGTTTTGGGGGTTTACATTAGAGACATCGGTTCCATTCTGAATTTGGTACCTGCTAAGGCAGTTCCGGGTACCGCTATAGAGTTATGGACTGGGCTTAAGTCGAGTCTTAAGCATCTCCAGATATGGGGATTGGCCAGCACACATGTTGGTGACCGATGCAAATATGGTGGAACCAAAGACTAAAATCTGTTTCTTTGTGGGATACCCTAGAGGAAATAAGGGTGGTTTGCTTTATAATCCTAAGAGTCGGAGGGTATTCGTTAGCACGAATGTAAGATTCTTGGAAGAGGATTATATTATATACCACAAACCTTGGTCACAAACTATTCTTAAGAAGGTTAGGAATGAAAATATGGTACAACGGGAAAGCATACCTAATGAACAAAATGAGATACTACCTATCGCGAGTGCACATGAGGGGCTTTGTCATAGTGGGATGGCTGTTCGCCAACCCGAAAGGATAATGTTCTTAGGAGAGTCTTACGACAAGATCCGAGAAGAATATGAGACCAAACCTAGGAATTACAATAAAACACTTCAAGATAAGGATGCAAATTTATGGCAAAAATCTATAAAATCTGAGATAGAGCCTATGTACTTTAATCAAGTTTTGGAACTCGTAAGTGGATGGAATAAAACCCATCGGGTGTAAGTGGATCTACAAGAAAAATAAAAGAATGGACGAGAATGAGGAAACCTTCAATGCTAGGCTTGTTGCGAAAGGGTTTACCTAGAAAGAATGGTTCGATTATGAGGAAACTTATTTGCCTGTGACCATGCTTATGTCCATTCGGATTCTCTTATCGATTGTTGCGTATCTCGATTACGAGATATGGTAGATGGACGTTAAGATGACATTCCTTAACGGACTTAAGCAACCAAACGGGTTCATAGAAAAGGGCCTGGAGCACTTGTTGCGCAAGCTTAAGAGATCCATTTATGGACTTAAGCAAGCATCAAGGTCTTGGAACACTCGATTTGATAAGGCGATTAAAAGCTCCAGCTTTGATCAGTGTCCTATAGAGTATTTTGTGTACTGAAAGCGTGATGGGAACAAGGAGGTGTTTCTAGTCATATGTGTTGATGACATTCTCTTAATCGGTAACGGTGTAGAAATGTTATCTTCGGTGAAGGTATGGTTATCGTGTCAATTTGACATGAAGGACTTGGGCGAAGCGGGCTAAATCCTTAGGATCAAACTCATTCGAGATCGATCACGTAGGATGTTGGGCTTATCCCAAGCCCGGTATATTGACTTGATAATTACTTGTTTTGGCATGAAAAAATTCAAATAAAGGATTTCTTCCTTTTAGACATGGGATTACACTATCTAGGGATCAGTGTCCTAGAACACCTCACGAGATAGAAACGATGAGAGGTATTCCTTGTGCTTCAGCTGTGGGAAGTCTGATGTATGCTATACTCTGTACTAGATCTAGTATCTATTATACTGTTGGCACAGTAATCAGATATCAGTCTAATTTAGAGATAGTGCATTTGACTACGGTCAGGGATATACTCAAGTACATGAAAAGGATTGGGGAGTATATGTTGGTGTACCAAGCTGATAGTGTTATACCCCTTGGGTATGAAGACTCGTATTTCCACGCTGATAGGGATTCTAGGAGATCCACCTCATGCTATGTGTTTTCTATGAGAAAGCACATTAAGGGTAAGTGTTCTCTCATCCGGGAGACCATATAATGTGGAGACGATATGGTTTGCATGATTGCGCCTGCAAATAGCCTGGCGGATCTTTTTACTGAGGTAGAAAGGTTAGGTGTCAAATATATTCCTGCATGACTTTGAGTATAAGTGTGAGATTGTTACGATTGTTTACTAAAAGTCATGCTTGTATGCATTTATATCTTTGATCCCTGGTATATTAATGAGAAACATTTGAGAGGTTGTTGCATTTATGGTTTCATATTTATTGTATTTATGATGAATGAATGTATAGTCCGTATATTCTATCCAGTATTTGATTCGGTGCATGAAGTACAGAAGATCGGGTCAAAGGTTCTGACTGAATATAAAGGTAGGCTCACAATCGCAATGGACCCAGACAATCCATTGGTATGATTGTAACACATCGTTATAGTAGCTGGTCTTGGCTAGGTCGAACGGCTCGAATTTAGCTTTGTGAATTCGATGATCTAGCATATTCAAAAGGTTTGACTATGCATATTACACTTGGATTATATTGAGCGGGATCAACGGGATGATCTAGCATATTCAAAAGGTTTGACTATGCTATAATCTTGCAAGTGAATCATTCGATCTAGCATATTCAAAAGGTTAAGCGGCGCGATTACGAGGATAAGAGGATAATTGAATCGGGGTGTCAGTAACCTAATTTAATTATTAGAAATCTATATCTTAAACATGGGTAGACCTCAGTGCAATTGATAATTGGAAATTCAAGACATAATTCGAGTTAGAGCTGGGAGTTCAGTCAAGACCTTTAGTTGAATAGGTCATGATTTGTGCGGGAAAAGATTTAACTCGGGGGTTGAGATAGGGATATCCGAATTTTTCGTACGGTTAGCCCGAGTCCTATACTTCTTCGTAATCCCTCATGTAGCCCATTATACGGATGGTTGTATTTATTACTGATTTCAGGAATTATTGAATTTAATTTGATCGTCGATTTTTCCGCCGGGACGATTGGAGAATTAAATTAAATAATTGGGGGTAATTGCGGTATTTGGCACACTAGGGTCTTCACCCTAGTGTGGCCGGCCCTACAGAGGCTATAATGAGGGTCTTTTATGGTTGTATATCTTATCTCTTCCTTGTATATGGAAGGATAAGATAGGAGACCTTAATTAAATTTAGAAGATTATATATATACACATATAATCTTCCAAAATTATATGACTCTTTCTCTCTCTCTATACCATAGTGTCACCGCCCCCTCTCTCCTTGGTGCATTTTTTTTTGCATATTTTTGGAGAGACTTGTGTGTGAGAAACCAAGAACGAAGATCCGGTTCGGTGCCTACTCGTTGGGATCGTCACGTGCGTTGAGTCATATGTGAGAAGATCAAAAGGTCATTTCGGATCGTTGAATGGTATTCAAGAAACTTTTCAACAAGTTTCTTTGAGGTAAAAAAAATAAATATCATTATATCTATTTCGTTTTTCATGAAAACCCAAATACATTGTTTTTTAAGGTCACGTCGTCATTTTAATCGAAAACCTTTTTCCACCGCGTGGCTCTAACATGTGGAACAAGTATAGTGAATGCATGTGGATGGTTAATTGATTAAGATATAGGGCATAAGTTAAATTTATTATTAATGGTAGTATAAATGCTTGACAAAGTTTTAATAACAAGCATTCATGGTGTATTGAATGCTTGAGGGTTGGTGGATGCTTGGTAAGAGGGAGAAAGCTGCTTCAAACAAGAAACATCAATGCACCGACCCTAATTACTAAAACATAGGGATTTTATACAAAACGCATAAGCACTCGAGCGCTCTTCAAGCGCTATGAGGGTGCATGAGTGCTCGTAAAGCGCTCAAGCATGCTTCGCGCACCTTTAAGTTTGGCATGTTTTTCTATTCGTGCCAATGAGAATAGAAGAGAGAGAGAGAGAGAGAGAGAGAGAGAGAGAGAGAGAGAGAGAGGGAGGAGCACCTGAGCCCACTTTGAGCACTCTACTGGCTCTCCAAACACCAAACTTTTGGCTAAAGAAAAATGGTACATTTAAATCAGCCGCTTGTAGAGCTCTTGAGCGCTCTTCGAACGCTTGAGAGTGTTCAAGGGCATTTCGAGCGCTAGTGCCTAGATATCATGTTTTATGCACCAAGTTTTTTGGGGCAGCTAATAACACATCCTCCAAGATACATATGATATGGTAAGTGAAATATGCATGTGGATGTGTGTAGTGGGTGACATATACCTTGTAAGAGGTTTGTGACATGTTTGTTGATTGTGAATTGGACGAAGGATCTAGACATAGACTCCTGAAACCCAAAACCTAAAAGTAAAGATACAGACAAATGATTTTGTACTTAATCTGAAAATATCCAATAATACTAACAATATATTCCCTTTTGGAATTTTTGGGACAAAACCATCAAAATATAATAGCCTATATAAAAAAAAAGAATCTATGATATTACACGAGAACCATCAACTTACATACACTCAAAGACCTATACTAAGTTGTATGGCTTGTAGGAACAACATGAACCTACTCACTGTACAAGAAACTCAAACACCAGTGTAAAGTAGATATATGGTATAACAAAGAAAATACATAACTGCGAGGCAAGAGTAAACTAGACAAGGAAAAGTGCAAACATAATAGTCATGCATAATATGGAGACAGATATAGACCTAGTAGAACATACATCATGTATAGAAATAGAAATTATATATTATGACAAATGTAGATTTTTGGATACATGTAAGGGATTCATCCTATCTAAACTCCAAAAATGTCCAGTATATGATTATAGTAACCCCACACTCAAGACAACATAACATCAACAACCATACGAGGTTGTTTATAGGCAAAATAGAATAGAAACAACCAGCACTATTAATCGAAAGACATTAGTTCAAGCTCAAACCGTCCCAAACCCCAAATCTCCCCCTTTTTATCCTGGAAAAGTGAGGGGAGGAGAAACTGTTCTAAATACGGAGTAGGGGAGTCACTGCCGTTGTTGTCAGAAGCAAAACCAGCCATGATATGCTAATCAAGAACTCTGACTTGTGAACGGATAGTGGTGAAAGAGTGGCAGAGAGAATTCATTTGATGCTGAAGTTAATGCTGGCTATTCATCACCTGTTCTCGAAGGAGTTCATGATGAACATGAAGATCACAGAGCTTTGACTCCACCACACGGGAATGTCGCTCAAGGGCATCAAATTGAGTCTCCATATATCCAGTCAATCGCTCGACGTGGTCGGCTATACGGGCTAATGATTGTTCGCCCGGTGGACCACGATTGAATGTAATGCGTAGTATCCCTGGTGGAGAAGGAGGAGAGTCCATAGAAAACGATATTGAAACACTAGAGAGGAATTTTTTTAGAGAGAAAGAGAAGCAATGGTGTGAAAAGAGAGATTTTGGGAAGCAACTGAACATGCGCTGGAGTAGCCTATAGCCTGAGTTCCGCACTGGTGCTCAAGCACGTTTCAAGCGCTCTTCGAGCGTTGTACACGAGAAGTGTTTTTTGGGCAAAAATAGACTAAGTGTTGACTTAGTGGCAAAAAAATACACTCATGGTTCATACTCCTCTTGAATTTAACATCCCAAAAATGAGTTAACACTCACATAAACTCTCTCTAAAACTTTCCCCCTCAACCTAAGCTCACCAAAAGGCATGCAAATATATATATATATATATATATATATATATACATACACACACAACACATAAAATGAAATTGCATATTTTAGGTATGTAGGTGAGAGAAGTTCCAACTAAATAACTCACCTAAACACAAAATTTGAGAAATTTGCATGAAAAATCGATAACCAATGTATCAATACACAATTTCAAAGAATCAACTCACGTATAAATAGTTCACGTCATCCTTGTATTAAATGTGAGTAGTGAACTCGGTTCATATGGGCAAATGCTTGAGAAAGGTACAAGATGGAGTCAAATCCTATATAGAAAAATGAATTATCCACTTGAACTTAGAAGACAAACCCAAAAAATTTTGGACCATAATATTTAAGCATAAACCTTAATCTTGTTAACAAAAAGTCACACACAAAACTCTTGCCCATATTTAACTTGTGCAAAAACATTATCATACATTTTTTTTGTTTTTTACTTTTTGTTGTATGATATTTGAGGTGCACTGGTAGGTTCCACACCCAACACCTTTCGAAAGGAAGGGTATTTTTCTTAGTCGTTAATCGCATGTGGACTACTGTTTATTTTATTTATTTAACCAAGATTCACTACAAACTGGGTAGCAAGT
>JAULLH010548697.1:0-10614 GCA_035668455.1 Sarracenia alabamensis | reverse complement strand
AAATAATAAAATAAAACCAAATAAACAAACAATCCTTAAGCCTTAACGCCACTGCAAATTCTCATTTCTCAAGGCAAACAATGAAACAAATAGCAAGCGCGAAGCGAGTGAAGATAAAGGAGGAAAAGAAATCGAAAATCAGTAAATCTCAATGCAAACAAAATAGCTCAACACAACGGAAATCGACAAACAGCAAACAACAAACTCTAACTTGAAAAAAATATAAAGGAGAAACGAAGATTAAGATCAATTGGAAGATTCAAAACTCACCCGACAGCCAACTGAAGATTAAGATCAAGCAGGTTTGTTCGGAGCTCTCTTCTCTCAAGAGGAATCAGAGCGATCATCTCTCTAGTCTCTCCAACTTAGGTTTGGGAATGTAATGTTTAAACCGAGTTATCTGAATTTAGGGCAAATTTAGGGTAAAATTATTAAAAAGCATTGAAGAATTGGGGGGTCCCTAATTTTTGCCAAGATTTGGGGGCCCAAAGCCATTGCCTTTTCATCTTTGGCTCGGGGTCGGCTCTGCCTTCATGGCCATCTTGTGATGTTTCTTTTTGTCATTCTTCAAAAAGTGGCAATCGGATTTAATGTGACCCGATTTGTTGCATCCATAGCAGATCAATTCATTTCTTTTTCTTTGGAGCTTCCTTTTTCCTTCAGTTTTGATGAATCTCCTCGATATCCTTCTTTCTTAAGGAATCTCCTTCCTTGTTTCTTATTTCTAAGAAACTTCTTGAACTTGTTAGTGATGAGAGCCATTTGCTCATCCTCACTGCTGGAGCTATCCTCAGATTCTTTGTCTTTGGTAGAGACTTTGAAAGCAATGTTTTTCTTCTTCTTGCCTTCAACCTCATTGTCCATATTCTTATTCATCTCATGTGTCATGAGAGAACTAAGTAGCTCACCAAGCTAAGTGTTGAGAGATCATTTGCCTCTTGGATGACAGTGATTTTAGCTTCTCACATTTCAGGTAAGCACCTGAGAATTTTTCTCACCATTTCTGCATTGCTATAAACTTTACCAAGAGATTTTAATCATTAATAATATTGGTAAATCAAGTAAACATTTCAGAAATGGTTTCTTCATCTTTCATTTTAAACAGTTCATAATTATGAACAAGTAAACTAATTTTAGATTCTTTAACTTGAGAAGTTTCCTCGTGGGTAACCTTAAGTCTATCCCAGATTTCTTTTGCTGTATCATATGTTGAAATTCTAATAAATTCATTTGAATCTAGTACACAATAAAAAATGTTCATTACCTTAGCATTTTTTTTGATCTCCCTAATGTCGGCCTCATTCCATTCGGCCTCAGGTTTAGGAACTCTTTCACCATCTACGATTTTGGTGGGTGATTTAGGTCCGGTCATAATAATCTTCCAATGGTCATAATCAATGAATTGAATATAAATCTTTATTCTAACCTTTCACAAGGTGTAGTTGGTACCAATGAAGAGAGGAGGTATGGATGTGAATTGTCCCTCTGATGTAGCAAAGTTAAAGCTAGAGGTTTCCATAGGATCTTAACTTAAATAAGGATATGAAATCAAGAGAAGAGCCGAGGCTCTGATACCAATTGTTGGTCCAAGAGGCAACCTAGAGGGAAAGTTAATAGGTTGTGACAAAAATAAACTGTGAGGACACCGAAAATTTTAATTAATTATTTAATTGAAAAGAACGATTTTTGGGCAGTATTTTTATTGTAAAAAAATTATATTAAAATAAAATATAATTTTTGGTAAAGGATAAGGGAAGTATGTATATATATTGGCATATATATATATATATATAGTTTACATATATAAATATTTTATATATATATATATAAAAGTAAAACACAACACAAAAGTCGTGCACAGAGGTGATTTCGGGTGAAACCGAAACAGGGGATGAGAGGGCTACTGAGAGGAGAGGAAGAAGAGAAGAAAGGAGAGGAAAGAATGGTTAGCCGCCACTGCTAACCACCGGCACCACCTCCGGTGTGGCCATCGACCGGTGTAGAGGAGACAAGAGAGAGAGATCGGCGGGATAGGGGAGCAAAACAGAGGGATTTCCTCGTGTGCGATGCCGTGGCTTTGGACGACGATTCAGTGATTGATTCGAGTCGATTTCATCTGATTTCTTCGTTGAAGGTAATATTCTAGACCTGTAGAGCATTTCTACAAATTTTATTTGGATTATTGTTGAAATTTTATGATCGATCGCAAGCTAGGGCTTGCCGAACCCGTGTGGGCTAGTTTGGGCTTTTTGTGTGTCATTTTGATCATGTTTTTGGCTTTTAATCATGGAATTGAGCATAGATCTAAGTATCAAAAATTTTAGGATCGTTGTTGTGCGATCAATTTTGGTTTTGGAACAATTAGGGTTTTGGGTTGATTTTTGGGGCCGAAATGGGGATTTCGGCCTTGTTGTGTCAATTTGCCGAAATGGGGATTTCAGCCTTGTTGTGTCAATTTGGTGAAATTGGCTACAAATCTTGGAAATATGAATAGAATATAGCCTTTGATTAAAGTTCGGGAATTTTTAGATAAGTGGATTTTATCCCGATTAATTAAATTACAAGTTGGTAATGTGTTTCTAGCAGTTTCATGCTATTTTCGGAACTCGTATGGGGCGGCTATGGACTCGACTCAACTTCTGGATTCCACTACATTTGTGAGGTAGGATTAATAATATCCTATGAACCCAGGTATGTTTTAAGAAGTATCGAAGATTGTGTGATGTTTTGAAGTATGATCGTGCGGTACTTTTGCCAAGGCCAAAACCCTAGACAATAATTGCATGAATTCTATGAAGTTCTGAGTATTATTGATTACTTAGAATATTTGAGTATTGTCAATTTGAAGCCTTGAAGATAGTAGTATAATCCTTGAATAATCCTTGGGTACGGGACATTGGTAATTGGTGTGAAATACTAAATTTTGTAGTAAAATGATAAACTATTTTAAAAATGATTTTTTTTGAAAGGGTTAAGAAGTTTGAATGTTATAGAAGCTAGTTGGAAGATTAAATAGACTATATGAAGTTGAAATACGAGGGTTAAGGGTTGGGTAGGTTGAAGAAGGTATGTGGGAGTAGCCTAGGGTTCTCCATTTGGGGTCAAATTTTTTGTTAAGTATTTGATGCATGTATATACTTGAAGCAGAGGTTGAGGGTCCCGACAGTGGTAGTTTGTGGGAGTTTTTCTTTTTGGGTTGTCCTAGGCCTTCCCATTTTAGTTCAATGACTTAATAAGTAAACACTATGTTGGTACTGAAAATCAGAGTCGTAGTTGTAAATAGTGCTTGGAAATATAAAAAAAAAAAACAAAACATATAATAGATTGATTAGAAGTAATGCATTGAATGGCATGAAGTGTTCATTAAAGACTGTGTATTGAAACTCATCTAATATTGTGAAAAAATAATTAGAAGTTGTATGTTTGGAATACTATTTGTGATTTGAACAAATAAAATCGAAGATGTGGAATTTAAGTCCAATTTTGTGACAAATAGTATAAGACGATCCATCCTTTAAGCGGGGACGAAGTTTATAGCTCTTAGTGAGCTAATGGACGGCCCATCCATTAAGCGGAGATGAAGGTAATTGGATAACTAGTCTAATATGTCAGACTGACATTCTTGGGTAATTAATCCAAGATTTGGAGTGGTACCTGGTGGATTGAAGTTTCTGGATGGTTCATCTATAAGCGGGGACGACTCTTAGCGAGTCTAATTATGAAGTTTTAAAAATTAGAAAGGAAGTATATTTTTGGATAAATAAACCAAGGAAGTATCTTGTTGAATCATTAATCCACAAGAGGAAGCGGTTCATTGTGAGCCAGAAGTATGAAAATACTCTTCATCCTTAAAGGAAAAGAAGAGAGGTAGGGAAGTGGAGGTGGTAAGAAGTCTGGTTATGCTTTTGTTGATTACTATTTATGTATTTATCATTGTGCATAACCTCTTACATCCTTATATATCATGTCTATTATGTTTCCTACGAGCGTTAGCTTACATTGTTGTTTTATTGTTTTATGAAACAACAACCCAGGTGGCAATCCAGGTGACGATGTAGCTGAGGAGTAGGCCGGACATGAGGTATTTCCCGTCACTGCAGATGCGGGAATTATTGGTGAGGTCATGTCTAGTTGTTTTGTTCCCCAGTAGCATGAAGAGTAAAAGTCTCATTAGACTTCGTTTTCTTTAATATTTCTTTGTAAAAACAATATAAGTTCATTATTTTGCATGCATTGGTGAGGATCTTTGGATGGTTGAGATTGATACTTTAGTTGGTAATAAAAATAGTATTTGCTGCCAAGTTATGAATAAAATCCATGTTTACTCTTGATGTGTTGTGGGAAGTGAGAGGATGAATTGATAGAAGTAGAAGTGGTAGTTTTACCGAAAATTTTATGAAATTTATATTAATGTTCATATTTGATCTATTATGGGTAAAATCATAGAAAAAGTAATCTGGTAGTTGAAAGCTGAATGGAGGTTGAAGGAAGTAGGTTCGGTCGACTGGGGCACCTCCGTTGGTCGACATATGCTGGGCAAGTAGGTTCCGTTGACTGGGGCTCCTCCCTTGGCCGACTGATGCTATCTTTAAATTAATAAAGAAAAATAGCAGCCAAACTGGTAGATTTTTAATGAAGTCAGAAGATGAGGTTTTTAGTTTAATTAAAAGACATTTTAATTAATTCTACGAAGGTCAGGGTGTGAGAGTTTGGTATCAGAGCATGGTTTGAACACTTGGAACCGTGGGAAGGGATGTGGTAGTTCGTGAGGGTTTATTTGCATGTTGCATTCTCATTTTGTCGGTGCTTATATGATGTAGATGTGATATGGACTATATGCGCTTGTGTTTGACTATATGGGTATGGAGCTAAGGTTTTGAGGATTGCTATTTCTTGCTTTGGCGTTCAGGTTACTGGTTTGGGGTTCCATTTAGAAGGGTGCCTTGTTAACACCTATTCTACTTGGAAATCTAGACGAGTGGTTCGGATTCCAATATGATTCCAATGAATCTCCTCGGTATGTGATGATGTAGTGTCGTGTTGTGATTGAGGTGGTCAGTGTGGAGACTATTGACTTGTTAGTCTAGAGGTATGAGTTGACTTATCCATGGGATGAGATTATGATTGTGGTTTATGCTCGTCCTGTGGTTGGGTAGAGGTTTGCTACATGAGAAGTTCTCCAACCTTGGGCGTAGGTTTGGGAGTTAGGTGGCTATGTGAGGTATATTTATGGTAAATATAGTAGATTTTACACCGTGTGATGTATTATGTTGTGAGTAGGATGCTGCGAGCCCTATCGTGATGCCATGGGGAGCACGTTATTTGGTAGGTATAGATGGGGTATGTTGCTCTAGGTGCAGAGAACGGAAGTGTAGTGGTAGTGTGAGGAAATTTGACCTTCAGAGAGGGAAGTCATGACTAAGGGATTTCTCATATTAAGAGATGTCCTTGGAGGCCTTGTCAGAGTTGTACCATCACTGGTCACGTATTGCAGGCTAGTGAGTCGTGTGGGGGGGGGGGGGGATACGTGTGAGGAAGCGCCTCCATTTGCGGTTCAAAATTGTATAGTGGTTGTCAGAACCCGTGAGAAGTTTAGGGGTATTAGACCATGTTTACAACTAGTAGACATGGTAACCTATGGATGCCCTTGTTGGGAGTTATTCAGGTTGTGTGTGAAGAAAGTCAGACGTTACTTGGTGGTCAGAGGTTCTTCTGGGAGGTTCCCCGGTGATGTGGGTTGGGGATGCGAGTGATGTTAGAATTGACGTCAGCTTTAAGGTTAGTGGGGTTGATGTTTAGAGGGCTACTATTGCGTGTGGCCCAATAATCGCTGAGGAGATTAAGCCCTGTGGAGTGGATACTTGTTTCCTATGAATGCAGTAGTATGCAGGTCTGAAGGTCGGGAAGTTAAAGGTGTCGATTCCACTTAAGTCATGGCACGATTATCGGAGACACACTTCCAACTGTTGGAGATGTGTAGAAGACATTGTAGGATGGGGGAGACAGTTATGATGAGTGCTTTGTGGGGATATGACTTTCTTCTGATTGAGAAAGGTTCTTGTTGTAGGACGGTGGTGACAAGGTCATCGCTTCCCCAGTTGAAGTTACAAGCAGTCCTTGGTAAGCCTCTCTAATGAGTGAGGTGCGAGGGAGTTAGAATTGACGCTGATGATATGGTTGCACAACAAGGTGGAAGTATGATCCATATCCTTTAAGGATGAGATTGGACGCGTTGTGCGCGTCTATGGCTAACATGGGTTTCTTCGATCCCATTCTTAGTATGGATTGGTCAGCAATGCATTGTGAACGGAAGCTATTAAGTTGATACCGGTGTGAATATGTTCTTTTATGGCATTCGGGGAGAGTTGGTTGTTTGGGACAGGTAAGGATGTAGTGCGCAGAAGGAACCTCTGGGTTGGGCCGATGGCCCTTGTGAGGAAGATGCATGTCGTTATCTGTCGTGAGTTTGTGATCTCGAATAGTCGAGGTGTTGTGACTTTGGGGACGCCGATAGAGATGGGGTTTGTAGGATTTCTCATGAGGCGCATGATGCTTTTCTAGCTCTGTGGAGTCTCTCGAGGGTTACTGTGGATGGTGCAGGTTTAGCAGTGATGCCATTTGATGGTGCAGTGTCGGAATGAATGTTGACTATCCGTGTTGATAAAGGGGTATAAGTGTGTGATCCTTAAGGAAAATACTAGAGTTGGTAGTTCGATGTTGGTACAGGTAAAGTTAAACGAAGTCTTGGATTATGTGATTGATGGGATAGCTTAGAAGCTTGAGTGGTGGATGCAACACCTTCCTGTTGTGATTTCATATCTTAAATCATGATCTTACTTTGAAGGGTGACAGTCAAGTGTTGATGCCTGGAAGGAAAACATTGATAAGTAGAAGTATCAATGGTGACTTGATTGTTTCCCGTTAGTGATTTCATTCTTAGGATTGTGGTACTGTGATATCACCTGAATGGTGAGTTGTCAGCCTTGTTGTCCTTTATGGAGTGCTGAGTATGTTCAGTGAGACTAAATGTGTGTCTTGGGAGTCCTAGGCACAAACTACGCCTTGAATGTTTCAGTGTTGCTCATGGGAGTATAGGAATGGAATCCATGCTATCACCTTGTGGTGAGAACTTGTTACTTGTGAATTGTAGAAGTTTATAGAAGAGGCGAGCCACGAGTCTTCTCAATCCTTGCTGCTAATCTTGATGTGTTGTTAGGTTATTGGATAGTTTGTTGAAGCAATTTACACTTGATGAAGTATTCTTAGTCTAATGAAGGATTTCCAGTTAGACGAAGTGTTGTCAGATTGTTGGAGTCCTTGCAGGGCGTTATAGTCTTATTAGTTTGAAGAAGCATTCTCAGTGTGATACGGTGATCTCAACCAGATGGAAAATCTTTAGTGGGATATAGGATAGTGTGGTACATAATAGTGACGGGGATCAGTTGGACGTAGATAAGCTTAATGCAGATCAGTTTGGTGCAACCAAACACATTTTGATTTTTTGGGATCTGGTTGATATTTAGAAGGAGACGTTAGTTGGCTAGAACATGTGAAGGACATTCTTAAGGATCTTCGACCTGAGGAAGATGAAAGAGAGCTACAAGATGAAGTTTGTGACCTTTTGTCTGCTTGAAGGATAATTTGGTATGTTTGGTGAGTGTATGCAGATATCCAATGAGGAATTGAAACCATAATTGAGTGTTGGGGCACAAAAGGTTCTGTTGCGGAATAGTTTGGAAGGGATTGTTTTCGTGGTTATTTTTAGAATTACATCCTCTACGAGGTATAACTGATTTCGAGGATGAAATCCTTTTGAGTGGTGGACGATGTGAGGACCCAAAAAATATTAATTAATTATTTAATTGAAAAGAAAGATTTTTGGGCAGTATTTTTACTGAAAAAAAAAATTTATTAAAATAAAATATAATTTTTGGTAAAGGATAAGTGAAGTATGTATATATATTGACATATATATATATATAGTTTATATATATAAATGTTTTATATATATAAAAAAAAGTAAAACACAAAACAAAAGTCGTGCACAGAGGCGATTTCGGGTGAAACTGAAATAGGGGGTGAGAGGGCGGTTGAGAGGAGAGGGAGAAGAGAAGAAAGGAGAGGGAAGAAGGGTTAGCCGCCACCGCCGACCACCATTGCCACCTCTAGCATGGCCGTCGACCCGTGTAGAGGAGAGGAGAGAGAGTGATCGGTGGGATAGAGGATCGAAATAGAGGGTTTTCCGCGCGCACGATTCTGCGGCTTCGGACGACGATTCGGGCATCGATTCGAGTCGATCTCTTCGTTGAAGGTAATATTCAAGACGTGCAGAGCATTTATACTAATTTTTTTGGGATTATTGTTGAGATTTTATGATCGATCGCAAGCTAGGGCTTGTCGAACCCACGTGGGCTAGTTTGGGCTTTTTTTGTGATTTTGATCATGTTTTTGGCTTTTAATCATGGAATTGAGTATAGATCTAAGTATCAAAAATTTATAAGATCGTTGTTTTATGCTCAATTTCAGTTTTGGAACAGTTAGGGTTTCGGGTTAATTTTTGGGGTCGAATTGGGGATTTCTGCCTTGTTGAGTCAATTTGGTAAAATTGGCTACAATTCTAGGAAATAGGCATAGAATATAGCCTGTGATTAAAGTTTGGTAATTTTTGGATTAGTGGATTTCATCCTGATTAATTAAATTACTAGTTGGTAATGTCTTTCTGGCAGTGTGATGCTATTTTCGGGACTCGTGTGGAGCGGCTATGGACTCAACTCAAGTTTTGGATTTCATTATGTTTGCGAGGTAGGATTCATAATACCTTATGAACCCAGGTATGTTTTGCGAAGTATTGAAGATTGTGTGAAGTTTGAGGTATGATCGTGCGGTACTTTTTCCTAGGCCGAAACCCTAGACAATAATTACGCGAATTCTATGAAGTTTTGAGTATTCTTGATTACTTAGAATATTTGGGTATTGTCAATTTAAAGCATTGAAGGTAGTAGTATAATCCTAGCATAAACCTAGGGTAGGGGACGTTGGTAATTGGTGTGAAATACTAAATTTTGTAGTAAAATGATAAACTATTTTCAAAATGAATTATTTTTGAAAGGGTTAAAAAGTTTGAATGTTATAGAAGCTATTCGGAAGATTAAATTGACTATATGAAGTGAAGCGGGAAGGCTAAGGGATTGGGTAGGTTGAAGAATGTGTGGGAATAGCCTAGGCTTCTTCATTTGGGGTTCAAACTTTATATTAAGTATTAGACCCATGTCTATACTTGAAGCAGAGGTTGAGGGTCACGACAGTGGTAGTTTATGGGAGGTTTTCTTTTGGGGTTGGCCTAGACCTTCCCTTTTTAGTTCAATGACTTGATAAGTAAACACTAGGTCAGTATTGGAAATCGAAGTCGTAGTTGTAAACTGTACATGGAAATTAAAAACGAAACTATAAGTAAATGATTAGAAGTAATGCGTTAATGGCTTGAAGTGTTCATTAAAGGTTGTGCATTGACGCTCATCTAATATTGTGAAGAAATAATTAGAAGTTGTAAGCTTGAAATACTATTTGTGATTTGAACAAATAAAATCTAAGATATGGAATTTAAGTCCAATTTTGTGACTTAATGCACGTAATTGTGTTAAGAAGTATAGGACGGCCCATTTTTTAAAAGGGGATGAAGTTTATAACTCTTAGTGAGCTAATGGTCGGCCTATCCATTAAACGGGAACGAAGGTAATTGGATAACTAATCCAATCAGTCAGGCTGACATTTTTGGGTAATTAATCCAAGAGTGGGAGTGGTACTTGGTGGATTGAAGTTTCTAGACGACCCATCCATAAGCGGGGACAGCTCCTGGCGAGTCTATTTATGAAGTTTTAAAACTTGTGAATTTCTATTATTCACTTGAAGTTTAACTGTTTGCATGTTGAGAACTTGAGTAGATTTAGTATGTTGAAGACGGACGTGAGAACTGAGGTAGAAAGACTTCTAAGGTTTATGCATGGTAGCCTGAAGTATATTTTGTATTCTTGTATCACTACTACATAACCTATCATGTACTATATACATATTTTATGTTTCATAGTGTTTCCTATGAGCATTAGCTCACGTTGTTGTTTTATTGTCTTATGAAACAACAACCCAGGTGATTTAAGCAAAGCCATAGCCGAGGAGCAGACAGGATTCAATGCACTCCACGTCACCGTCATCGCGGAACTCATGGATATATTTATGTTTATCTTATTCGTATTTGCATGCATATGTGAGGAACTTGGGTGATTGGATTCGGTAAGTTAATTGAATACAATATTAGTATTCGGGTCTTAAGTTAATGCCTGAATATTCATGTTTATACCTAGTTTATATCATGTGAAGATAGTTGGTATTAGATGATTGAAATTTAAAATAAACGTTGTTTATTAGCATATCTCACATTCCCCAATATTTAATAAACCATATTAAGAATGAAGGAATTTTTTTATGAAGAAAATCTTTAGCCAAATGGTAAGATTTTAACGAAGATAGAAGATGAAGGATATTTTAATTAATTCTACGAAGGTCAGGGTGTGACAGTTAGTGCCTCCACTTCCAATGAACCTAAAGGTCCATTTTATA
>JAULLH010548593.1:0-10614 GCA_035668455.1 Sarracenia alabamensis | reverse complement strand
AGTCCGGGTCCATTGCGGTCGTGAGCCCCTTGTATATGTGTCAGAACCTTTGACCCGATCTTCCCCGCTTCATGCGATGAGTCAAATATTGGATACAATATACGGACAATACATACATACATCACAATTGCAATAAATATGAATATGATGATACATAACCTCTCAATTGAATCTCATTAATATTCCTAGGATCCAGGATAAAACGTAAAAGCATGGCTTTTAAGTATACCTATCCTAGCACTGACTGACTCACGAATTGGAGTTGGTGGTTGTGGTTTTCGCATTGTAGATGTGGAGGCATTATCTTTATGATGAGCACTTCGAGGTCTTCTCGGATCACAAGAGTTTGTGCTATCTTTTCTCATAGATGGATTTCAACCTTTGGCAGTAGCGTTGATTGGAGCTCCTTACTGACTACAACTTTGACTAGCAGTATCATCCAGGGAAGGCCAATGCTGTGGCCGATGCCCTCAGTTTGAAGTCCATTGCCATGCTTGTAGGCATTTTAATTTGGGAGTGGGGAATGATAGAAGAGCTTGACACCTTTGATCTTCAGCTTTGCAGAGCGGATCTGGTGTAGGGGATAGTTGTTTTCAATCGTCCTATAGCTGACTCTTGTTAATCGTGTTATTGATGCACAACAGTCTGACATGGAGAGTTGGGACTACCGAGATCAGATTTTATTAGGCAATGATGATGGAGGATTGACCATTTACTCTTACCAGTGCATGAGGTTAAGAGATAATATCTTCGTACCGGAGTCATGCCGAGCTGACATGCTTCATGAGTTTTATCATTATTGGCTTGCGGTGCATCCGAGCGGCACCAAGATGTACCACGACTTACATAGGCAGTTTTAGTGGAGGGGCATGAAGAGGGATGTATCTTCGTTCGTGTCACGTTGCCTTACTTGTTAGCAAATAAAGACCGAGCATTAGAGACCCGTAGGCATGTTACAACCTTCGCCAGTATCCGAGTAGTTGTGGGAAAACATCTTGATGGATTTCGTTATAGGACTTCCTATCTCGCCAAGGAAGTATGATACGGTTTGGGTAGTGGTCGATCGATTGACCAAGTTTTCTCACGTTCTTCATATCCAACTTATGTATTTAGTGGACCGACTGAGTATATTGTACCTTTCTAAGATCGATCATCTACATTGAGTTCTATTCTCCATCATTTCTGACCGAAACCCTTACTTTCCTTCATGCCTTTATCAGAGTCTACAATCAGCATTTAGTACTAATGTTCTTATGAGTACCTCTTTTCATCCATAGACGGAGGGCCAGTTGGACCATACTTTATAGATTCTTGAGGACATGCTATAGGCTTGCATTCTTGATTTTTGTGGATCATGGGAATATCATCTAACTATTATGGAGTTCACGTATTACAACAGTTACCAAGAAAGTATAGGGATGGCACCTTTCGAGGCGTTGTACGGTAGACTGTGTAGATTACCCATGTGTTGGGCAGGGGTAAGAGAGATGACGATCATAGGAACCAACTTGGTTCAGAAGATTATAGAGAAGGTAGCCATTCTTTGTGGGTGTCTTATTACTAGTCAAAGCTGATAGGAGAGCTATGCAGACCGACGACGATGACCTCTTGAGTTCGAGATCGGAGATCATGTTTTCCTTAGGGTTTTTCCTCGTAAAGGCCTTTTGACGTTTGGGAAATGAGGGAACTTATTCCCACATTATGTTAGGCCATCTCATATCGAGGAGAGCATTAAGAAGGTTATGTATAAGCTTTCTTTACCATCAAGTTTATCATCCATTCATAACGTGTTCAACGTTTCTATGCTGAGGAAGTACCAACCCGATCCATCTCACACCATCTACTGGTCAGTGTTAGAGGTCGACAAGGATTGCACTTACGAGGAGAGGCCATTGAGGATTCTTGACACACGAGAGCATGTTTTACACGGTAAAGCCATACCACTTATGAAAGTTTTGTGGCTTCACCAGGGCGCAGAAGAGGCCACTCGGGAACGCGAGGATAAGGTTCGTGCCAGACGTCCAGAGTTGTGCTTTTCTTGAAGTGCATTTCATTCTTGGGACAAAATCATTTTTAGGGGGGGTAAGTTGTGAGGATCTGACCCTCGTTTATACATTTTTACGCTCATATACGCATTACGTTCAGTTCAATTTTCAAAACTTAAAGTACTTATTTGTTAACGGTATTTGAAATTTGGATTCATTCCTCATAGGTTTGGGCTTTATCCTCTTATGGTTTTGAGAGCTATATTTTCATGTGTTATCCTGGAAAGTTTCAAGATATTTGGGCCGAAGCACGAGTCTTTTTGCATCATTTTTTGAGTCGGAGCCCTATTTGAGTTCGCTCGAGCGAGCTTGAGACCGCTCGAGCGGTCCCCTTTATTTCAGCTTGTTATAAACTATGGGTTTATTTGTTTTGGGATATAATTTTGTTAAGTCTTTTTTCTCTCCCTTCTCTCCTGAACATTGCTGAACAGTTAGGGCTTGGGTTTGCTTGGTTCTAAAGGCTTTGGGTTCGATTTGGAGACCGTACGCTCGATTAGGAGGATGAGGGCTACGCATTCACCAAACCTATTTCAGTTATCGCCACCTTGGCATACCTTGATTTCGTTATTTTCTTATTTTGAGCTTTTTAGAAGGTAGGAATCAATCTACTATGAACTTTACCTATTATATGCAAGGTTAATTTCGACTGTTTATGCTCGATATGCTTGAAATCATGCTTTAGTAGCTTATTTCATTGATTACGAGACCCGAGACAAGGGGCTTTCAGGAACTTTTTAGCTTTTATAAATGCTTATCATGATTATCACGAATGCACATTTTTATATTTTTGATTACATGTTTGATGCTCAAAACGTGTAGAATGCGAGATTTGCAGATATCGGCTTTTATCTGGCTTAAAATCAAAATTTTTGAAATGTTTCAGCTTTTCCTCTGTATGTACCGAGATTGTTGCTTGCTGGTGTTTTCGGTAAACAGACGGTTGTAGCAACAATCATGTACAAATTGCCTGGGGTCAATTTGGGCAAAAAATGAGGTTTTAGAGAAAACGGGATTTAAGGGGGGTTTTCTTATAAACTGATCGAGCTTTTAGTAAACCTAATGATTCAATGCTGATTTGGTACTATTTCGAACTTATGTTTTGAACTGGACCCTCTTAATTGATGCTTATATTAGGATTTACAATCATTGCTTTTACTCGAGTAATAGGTTAGTTTTGGGCTAGACCTTTATTCTTGTTATTGCTTTGATTATTGTGAATGTATACTTGTAGTCCATTTCCGATACCGGTAGATAACACCTTGATATCATTGCGTTTGTTGTGCCATAGATTGTTGTTATAGCACTTTGACTACGATAGTACATTGGGTTACCGTTACTTCTCCTTGGTTCTGTGTATCTTGATTGAGTTGTAATGCCCTGACCTTGAAATGCCTTTTGGTTGTTTTGCCATCAACATTTTCTATGTTTAGTGGTACGTTATTCAGAGTTGGGTCATGATATTGTCACCATGTTCAATGGTATACTATTTGGAGTTAAAGCACTATATTGTTACCATGTTCATTGGTATACTTTCGGAGTTGGACCGCGGTTTTGTTGTCATGCCGAATGGGATTTTGGAGATGGACCATGATAACACTGTAATGGAAAAATTGTATGTGAGGTGTGATATGAGGACTATACATGTTATGTGTCGCCTTTTATGTGTTCCCTTTTACACATTCGTATTCATGCATGCTTATGAGTTATGTAGTTCTTCAGTACTTGATAATGCGGCAACTACTTCTTTACACTTTATACCTGGCTGTCAGTTAAGTTAACTATATTTTCATATCGCATGTCATCCTCACAAAGTATATTTAGTTCCTGTATAGCTTGTTTCCTACGATCCTTGGGCTCACATTGTCTCCGGCAACACACAGGTGATCTAGGTAAGGGCATTGTAACTGAGCTACAAATGTACTTGGACTTTGTGCAGGACCTATTTATGCTTTGTACTTACATTTGACACTTATGTACATTGTTATAGCTTGTTTTGATACTTAAAATGTTTTGAGAAAACATGCAATTTCTATGTTTTTAAGTTTGTACCTCCAATGTTTAAGGTTTATGCTTCCGCGCCTTCGAGCCTCAAATTTCTTATTGAGTATTTTCCCTTGTATATCAACAATTTGCAGTGATATTAATGTGTCAGGTTGGAAAACTGGGGGTCGTTTGGCTATCCAAAAAATTAGCTGAAAAAGCATGATAGTTTAGAGTTTTAGGTTTTAGGAAAAACAGTTTTGAAGTTTTAATTTGGGATTTTAACATGTAAACATTATTTCCTACCTTCTCACTGTATTATAGCTTATTAATTTTTATTTAATGTAAAAAAAAAAGTGATTTCGGAACTAAAAAGTATATTGCAGTTTTTGTGCAAAAATGGCTTTTCAGACTGACACCGCTCGAGCGAACGAAGGTTCGCTCGAGTGAACCCCCTATTTTCAGGTATATGAATTTTTTTTTTTTGGAAATTTTGAGGAATGTTTTCCAACCTTTTGGACTTATTTTGAGCTCAACTTATGCATATATTTTATATTAAAATGGTCCCTTTTGCTTAGTTTTTGCATGATTATTCCTCGAAAAAAAGTTGGATGTTTTTCACAAACCATAGCTTCTTTTCGGTTTTTGCTTATTCTTTTAGGCTTTAGATTTTCAAGTTAGTATTTCCTAGTACATTAGGTTTGGGGTGTTATAATATCAAATGCTTATTAATAGGATCCCAAAATGTTCTAGGTTTTCCCATGGCTTTAGAAGCCTTAATCAGGGAAAGCTTGGGATGGTTGTGAACCCATTTGGGATAAAGTTATTTAATTTTTTGGGGGGAACAATATCAAGAGTTTTCCCCATTTGTCACCACCATTGGTACATCCAAGATGGTAACTCAACAATTAGTATCGATGAAATTAATTAAAAGAACAAAATATGACTTTTCATAGGATTTTTATAGAGGAATGTAAAATGACAAAAATTTTCAAAATCTCAATTGTTATAAGTAACATTGAATTCTTTTAAGGTACATGACCTAAAATAAATAAATTTCTCAATGATTTAATGAATTATTTTTTAATATTTGACACTTAGAATGCATAATGTTACTTTTAGGATCTTCGGAATTTAGTTTATGATGAGTGAGTTCCATAGATCCAGTCTCAATCAATATATTTTCATAAGTATTTCTTTACCTATTATCCATATCAGGATAGTGGTGACAACCAAGATACTATTTTTTAATGAATCAAGGATCACTTGCCTAGGCAAAATCTTCTTTGAGGACCTGTTTCATAGATTTTAATGGTGGTCTCAATGGTGAAGCCACTAATCCCTGTCCTAGATTTGGGAAATCTTTTAATGATAGCTTTTTCTACTATTGTTTCTTCTTTTTATGGGTTTAGAATTGTTAGGATAGTATACTTAAAAGCCATGCGTTAATGTATTTTTATTGTTGATCTCTTACATATTAATGAAAAAATAATTGAGAAGATTTACATTTACTGTTTCATATTTATTATTTGTATGATGTGTGAATGCATAATCCGTATATTTGTCTCGTATTTCACTTGGTACAAGAAGCGCAGAAGATTGGGTCAAAGGTTCTGACAGAATATACGGGTCGTCTCACAATCACAATAGGTCTGGACAATCCATTGGTATGAATGTAGCACATCGTTATATTAGCTAGTCTTGGCTGGGCCGAATGGCTTGAATTTCGATCCGTGAATTCGATATTTGAACACGATGTGTTAGTAGACTTGAACTGTATTTAGTGGGATCAATAGGATGAACAATTGTGTACTAACTATTTGAATTGATCCTCATCCTATATTATCATGTATTGCATGAACTCTTAATCCTAACGTGATTGATAGAATCATGTTTAGATAATGCACAGTGCTTTGAGTCACCAATGGTTGAGATTTCGATATTGAGATCAATATGACAGGTGGGTTAGGTATTGTCGTTATTTGTTCAATGGTTGATAATCTTCTGATGAAAACCATGTCCAATTTAGGTTGATGAGTTTCCCCTTGTGATCTTGCTTATAAGTTTGATCATGCCAAACCCGACCGGTGGATCAGTTGATCCGGCATATCAAAAGGATAAACGGCGTGGTTGCGAAGATAAGAGGATGATTGAACCGGGTTCTCAGTAACCTTATTGAATCAGCGGGAATCCATATCTTAAACGTGGAGAGATTTCAGTGTAAGTAATAATTGGAAACTCGAGACGTAATTCGAGTTAGGGCCGAAAGTTCAGTCAGGGTCTTTAGTGGAATAAGTCCTGGTTCATGAGAAAAAGGATCTAACTCGGGGGTTGAGTTTGGGATATCCTGTTTTCTCGTACAGTTATCCCGAGTCTTATACTTCCTCGTTATCCATCATATAGCCTATTTAGACGCACGATTTATTTTTTGTAGATTTCAGTTATTATTTAATTTAATTCGATCGTCGTATTGTTCACCGGGACGGTCGAGGAATTAAATTCAATATATTGGTGTATTTTGAACAATTAGCAATTTCTTGGATGCCGAGGTGGCCGGCCATGGAGAGAGAACATGAGATTTTATATTTTTGGTAAGTATATATTCTCTTCTTTGCTTTATGAAAAGAGAATATGAAGGAATAAAAATATATGGTATATATATATTTATATTCTTCTACATATATATATATATATATATATATAATTGGTGAGAAATTTTTTATTCTTGTAAATAAATATATATTCTCATATTACAATATGGTAACAATATATATTATTTACTTAACAATTAATATAAATATATATACATCTATAATGTTGAATAAGTGAGATTGAATTCTCCATGATTTCTCTCTCTTTTTCTCTCTCTCTCTCTCTCTCTCTCTCTCTCTCTCTAATTTCTTGTAAAATGTTTTAGAGATTCAAGTGTGTAGAAGCTAAAGGAGTTGATTCGTATCAATGTCCACACCCCAGAATCAACACATATTGCCGGGTTATACATGAGAAGATCACCGGGTCATCTCAAACGTAATTTTGGATTCTAGAAACTTTTCGAAAAGTTTTTAAGAGGTATAATTTAATCTAAAAATCAAAAAATCTAATCATTTTCAGGGAAAATTGCACGCGACGTTTTTTACGGTCACGTCGCTGTCCGCAACTATTTTCTCGCTTCCTTAACAATGGTATCAGAGCTACGGTTGTGATTTTTCATGAAAAATATATGTTCTAACCTTTATATTGTAGCTTATGTTGTTATTATCTTGTTCGATTATGGTTTGAATGCATGATTTAATTTATATCGCATTTAATCGTGAATCTCGATGGTTTTTAAATCGAGATTAGATTGGTTGTACGCCTCCGACATGCGGAATAAGATTTTCGGTGTAATTTATATTTCATTCAAGTTATTTTTTTCGGATTATACTTGTAAATCGGATCACAAAACAGAGGTCGAAAAAAGAGGCGAAACAACCAAGTGACGCGGCGGCAACAGCTGTTTTGGTAGGAACAGGTGGTTGTTTTCATGCTCTATTTTCAAGGCTTTTGGGTACTTTTTTGTTGTGATTTTCTCACTAGAATTAATTTTAATCCATTAGCTTTTCAATGGTAGTTCGTGGGCTGCATGACGACGTTGGTAAGGGGTCCGAAAAAATTGCCAAAGTTTGTGCCGCAGAATATGGCTTGAACAGTGACGCGAGTTTTGGTGAATTTTTCATGGCACTTCTGCTTTGAATTTCAGCGTGATTATTTGTAGAGATCTAGTTCCACATGCTATCTTGCTCCTGTTATTGTTTCAGTGACGGCTCGTATAGGGTTCCAAACTCCGAGCCATTTAATCTTTAATCTGAGACCGTCGGATTGAAAGGCTAAATGAAGGATCCGGATCATAACGACATATTTAATTTATTTTTGTCGTTTGTGTAATTAATTATTTTTATATTGAATTGCGTCAATGGATTTTTTATTTTATTTATTTTTAATTTTATATATGATTTTACAAATCATGGAATATTAGGAAAAAAGTTTTCCATAAAATAATTAATTCGAGCAATTTTTTAAAATAGGAAAATAAATAGATAATTAGTTTATTTAATTTTGCGTTAAGTGTATAATTAATTAGGGAATTTTTTATTTAATGAAAATCAGGGTATGTTGCACAGAAGGTTTTCAGCACATGCGTATGTTGCACAGAAGGTTTCTCCTTTTCGGCCAAGAGGTGGTAAGAAGAAGAAGAAAGGGGTCCAACAGGACAATGCACAAAGGGCTGGTGGGTAGGAGCCATCAACTACCAAGGCAAAGATTAAGGTACCTAAGGGTAGTTGTTATTACTGTCAGAAACTAGGACATTGGAAAAGAGATTGTCCTGACCGGAAGAAGAACAAGGTTAGATCTAATGCCTTATCTTTAAGTTGTGGTTAGTAGTTGTATCGACAGAAACCTGGTATGTGGATACAATAGCCACTAATCATGTCTGCAATTCAGGTGAGCAAGGAACAAAAAGATGGCAAGGTTTATTTTCAGATGGAGTATTACTCCCAGAGACTGCTACTGTAGTGGGAGACATAGTTCCAGGTTTCAGTCGAAATAGCCGTGTGATTATAAAAAACATTTATATGTACTACAAATTAAAAGAGACATAGTTCCAGTTTTCTTGATTGGTATTGACAGATATTGTGTTTACTACAATAAAAAATTTTGTAATATTGAGGTTGGCAAATATTTTATCTCTCGAGGTACATTGGATGATGGTCTTTATTCTTCACATTCGATTATTTCTACTATTTAAAACGATGAGGTAAATAACTTACATGTTTTACCACTAAATACGAAAGGTTCATCGCTGAACCAAACACTATTTTGGTATCTTCGTTTAGGTGATGTAATCTAAATAGGAACCTTTAGGTTCACCGGAAGTGGAGGCACTTCTAGTCTATGAATCCCGTTTAGTGGATAAGATGACCAAGACGCCATTTACAGCTAAGGGACTTAGAGACAAATAAGTATTGGGATTGGTTCATTCTAAAGTAGGTGGTAGCGAACAACCAGGCAAGAGGTAGGTAAGAACATGGGATTACACCTCTTGGGGGTTCAGAAACTATTTGTCAGAACATGGGATTACATCTCAATCGTCTGCACCAATGATGCCTCGGTTGAATGGTGTAGCAGTGAGGAGGAATAGGTTCCTTAAGGAGATGGTAAAGTACATGGTATGTTATTCGGGTTTACCAAATTAGTTTTGGGGGTTTTCATTTGAGACAGCGGTTTTCATTCTAAGTTCGGTACCTACTAAGGAAGTTCCCGATACACCTCAGGAATTGTGGGCTGGGCGTAAGCCAAGTCTAAAACATTTTCGGATATGGGGTTGCTCAGCACATGTGTTGGTGAGAGATGCAAATATGGTGGAACTGAAGACGGAAGTCTGTTTCTTTATAGGGTGCCCTAAAGGAACTAATAGTCGTTTATTCTATAATCCTAAGAATCAAAGGGTATTTGTTAGTACAAGTGCAAGTTTCTTGGAAGTGGATTATGTAATAAACCACAAACCCCAGTCACAAATTGTTCTAGAAATGGCTAGGACTGAATATATGGTACAACTGGATATTATACATGATGATCGAATGAGACACCACTTATCGCGAGTACACAAGAGGGACCTCGTCGTAGTGGGTGGGTTGTTCGTCAACTTGAGAGGTTCATATTCTTGGGAGAGTCACTCGACAGGATCCTAGAAGAACATGATACTGAACCTAGGAATTTTAATGAGTCGCTTTAAGATAAGGGTGCAGACATATGACATGAGGCTTTGGAATCTGAAATAGAGTATATGTACTTTAATCAGGTATGGGAGCTTATAGAAGTTTAGATGGGATAAAACCCATCGGGAGCAAATAAATCTGTAAGAAAAAGAGACGAGTGGACAGGAAGGTGAAACCTTCAAGTCTATGCTTGTGGCAAAGAGGTTTTCTTAGAAAGAAATGGTTCAATTATGAGGAATCCTATTCCTTGGTGGCCAAGCTTAAGTCCATTCGAATTATCTTATCCATTGTTACGAATCTCAACTACAATATTTGGCCGATGGACGTCACGATGACATCTTAACAGAAGTCAGTTTGACGAGAACATCAATATGATGCAATCAGATGAATTCATAGCAAAGGGCCTGGAGCACAGGTTGTGGAAGCTTAAGAGATCCATTTATGGACTTAAGTAAGTATCACGGTCTGGAATAATCGATTTGACCAGGCGACCAAAAGTTTCACCTTCAATCAGTGTGTTGTTGACATTCTCCTCATCGACAACGATGTGGGGTTGTTGTCTTCAATGAAGGTATGGTTATCAAGTTAGTTTGACATGAAGAACTTGGGAGAAGCGGGCTAAATCCATAGGATCAAGATCATGCGAGATCAATCACGTAGGATGTTGGGTTTATCCCAAGCCCATTAAACTGAGAATACCTATCCTCTCAATTGAAACTCATTAATATTCCCGGGATCCCGGATAATACCTAAAATCATGGCTTTTAAGTATACCTATCCCAACAATCTCCCACTTATACTCAAAGCCATGCAACCCATCTGTCACCTAACTC
>JAULLH010548483.1:0-10614 GCA_035668455.1 Sarracenia alabamensis | reverse complement strand
GGATCCCGAAGAGATCCCTACCCCGACTCCAAAACCCGACTGGCAAAGAAAGGACCATGTATGTTTTGTTGTCCACACGTCCAGGAAAACCCATGATACCCTATTATGGTATCTTGATAGCGGGTGTTCTCATCACATGGTCAGGGATAAGTCTCTCTTTGCATCCTTTAAATAATACACTGGAGGGAGTGTCACATTTGGCGATGGGAACAAGGGAAAGATAGTGGGGGAAATGCATGGTTATCTACTCCGGACATCCATGGTTGGAAGATACTCTATGTTTGTATTAAAAGTCAACTTGCTTAGCGTCTGTTAATTATGTGACAATTCTTTTAATGTTCAATTCAAACGTGATGCATGCAACATTCTTGATTCATCTAGCACCTGTGGTGTTAATGACATTAGATCTTCTGACAGCTGCTATTGCATTATGCCTACTATTAATAATATTTGTAACAGGATCCTACTTGATAAAGTTGACATGTGGCATCAACGTCTTGGCCACATTAATTTATAGGAGTTGACTAAAAGTACTGGTAAGGAACTAGTAAAAGGCATACCAAAGTTGGCTAGTCGTAAGGGACGTGTCCGCGATGAGTGTCAAAAGGGAAAACAAATCAAATGCCCCCATAGAAAGACTAATTCAGTATCTATCACTAGTCACTTGAACTGATTCACATAGACCTTATAGGTCCTACTTGAACTAAAAGCCTAGGCGAAAAATGTTATATTTTACTCATTGTAGATGACTACTCTAGGTTCACTTGGGTTGGGTTCCTTAGGGAGAAGTTTGATGCTTGTGGTTGTTTTAAAACCATATACCAAAGGTTCTATTGTTAGTCCAATGGTTGTTCAATCAACCTCCAATTTTGATTTTGACATTTAACAACATATTGATTTAATGATTACTAATGTTTGAGTGTGCATTAGTAAGAATTTCTAAGATTTGAAGGCCTTAAAATCAAATAAAATGAAGTATAAGTGTATCAAGTCATTGAACCTACACAACAGTCTTTCAAGACAATACAGTGCACTGAAAAATTTCAATTTCAAGCAAAAGTGTCGACACCTTTAGTTCTTAAGTCGACACAAAGATGATTTTTTAGGTTTTTGAAGCTGTTGAGTTGACTCCCAAAAAGGATGAGTTGAGGCAAATCAAAAAAAGGCTCTTACAAAAGATATGTGTCGACACTATGGTGACACGAGTCGACACAAATGCACTCTGCGGATTTTGATCTCAGAAGTGTCGACATCAAGATTACTCGAGTCGAAACCAAAATATTTCTAGTTTGGGATTCCTGAAACTCAGAGTTTGAGTCGACACCAACGTATTTTGAGTCGACACAAATCTCTTCTCTCGGGATTTCTAAATCTGATGAGTTGACACAAAGGTAGAGTGAGTCGACACAAATTACTTCCCAATTTCATATAGATTTGATGAGTCGACACCAAGGTTATATGAGTTGACACCAAAAGTTTTCCATTTTGAGAAAGATTCGAATGAGTCGACACTGAAGCAAGATGAGTCAGCTCTTTTAACAGACATATCCAGATGTGTCGACACCTCTGAAGATAGAGCCGGCCCAACCATTCAAGATATGAGATTTAGATCTAATGTGTTGACACCAATGGTATTTGTGTCGACACTGGCACAGAAATTTTGAATTTCCTGAACGTGCCAACGACTATTTTCTCAGCATTTAATGCGCCATTACTGTTCCAGACGGCTCTATTCTTCATTACCTATATAAGGAGTAAAGTATGAAAATTCAAAATGATTAGAGACATCCAATATCACTTTTCTATTGCTGAAAATGAGAGCATTATCATTCAATATCATATTTACTGTTTTACACTCTAGTTCTGAATTTATTCTCCTCTCATTCATTGCTTAATCGTTGTAATATCTTTCTAAGTGTGAGTGATTTATTGATTGTAGTGAGCCATTCATTATTCTAATCATCTCATAAAGAAGAAACACGATCTACAACAACTGTAAGAATTTGCTTGAGGTTGCCCTTCACCTGATAGAAGAAGGTGGTTACGATTCACCCATTGAAGTAATCTGTTGTACTGTGGTTTCGATTCACCCATTGAAGAATCAGTTCTAGTGGATTCAAAATTCCTAAAGTGCTTGGGGAGTAGACGTGGGTCAAGTGGACCGAACCACTATAAATTTGATTGTATCATTTCTTCTCTAAACTTTTTACTTTCAGCACTTATATTATTTCTACTGTTTATTCATTTTTCGCAAATTAAAGAGTTTTCAAAAAAGTTTTTAAGTTTTCCAAACAATACATTCACCCCCCTTGGGTTGATTTCGGGACAATAATTGGTATCGGAGCCTCGACTTATTTTTAAACTTAATCGTTTTACAAGGATCGGCAAACCAAAACACCATCTTGCCCGAAGGCCAATCGGTCTATAGACCTCCTTTTTTTAATGGGTCAAACTATGCCTACTGGAAAACTTAGATGACCTATTTCATTCAATCACAATACATGGTTGCTTGGAAAGTCATTGTCAGTGGACCTCTCACACCTAGTACCACCAGAGAATGAACTTTTACTCCCAAACTTGAAAGTGAATACACTGACGAGGATTGGAAGAAGTTACAAACCAATGCTAAAGCTATTAATTTTCTGCACTGTGCACTTAGATCTGATGAATTCAATAGAATTTAAGGGTGTGATAATGCCAAAGAGATATGGGATAAGCTTCAAGTTGCTTAGGAAGATACAAACCAAGTGAGAGACAAGAAGATTGGCATGCTAGTTAGAGTGTCACGTCCTGACCTTTGCGGAATATCTAGCCTTAATGGCAAACCGTGTGAAGTGGGCATATAGCCAGGTAAAACTCCATGTTTTAATTAAATTAAAAACTTATATTTTGAAAATCTTCTTCGGGCATAAATGTATAGAAAACCCATTATTTAGCACCTCAAATATATCCAAAGATGCCTCTTAAAAACTGAATTTTTATACAACCAAACAGCGAAACTGCTATAAGTAGTGACCGCTTGAGCGGTCCCCCATCCGCTCAAGCGGACCTTGCAGATCCAGCCAGTTTCAAACATTTCCTGCAACATGCTATAGTTTCAAATTTTGATTTCAAGGTCCCCACAAGCATGTTAAGGCATGATAGAGATAGTTTGGGTCCATGTAAAACCTTACCAAATTGAAATTCTCAGGATTCTAATATTTTAATGGTAACCGACACCCGAAATTTAGGTTTTTTGTGGAATGTTTTCCATAAATTTATACTTTGAATCCCAACTTGGAAAAATTCACATATACATGCATAAACACAATTCTATCTCAATCATCACTATATGACGTCAATACCAATCTATCATTGAATAAGGAAAGAAAATACATTCATATCCATCCTTGAATGAACATCCACTTAAACTTGAAAATTAACTTACTTACAACTTTGAAAGTTTGTAATGCTTGACCAATCATCCAACCCAAAATTCAACCCAATGCCTCACCATAAACATGCAATAAATGTACTTAACCTTAAGGGTTTATAGTCATCTAAAGATTCAAATATGAAATAGGTCTATTACATTCCTCCAATGTGATCAAAGTATAAGCATAAATCTAAGAGACAAAATGAAATATGCTAAGGATCATAATCCATGTAATCCCGCATCAATATTGATTTGGGATGCTTCAAGTCAAACCATCTAGTCTTCGAGAATATCCTTGCCATGAATATCTGGAATGTTGTTTTAAAACAACATTATGAGTCAGAGCTCATATGACATATAATAATCAAAGAAATATGCATATAATATATGACAGATCATGCAACAATCATCTATAAACATAAGTTAAATAGAAACTTATTTTCTCAACCAAAAACATTACTTGCATAACTGATTTTTAAAAATATTATATTTTTCACCTTTACCATGCCTTAACTAATAACGTGATCACCACCTTGGTGATGACCACATACAATCCATTTGGCTTCCGTGAAGCCATTCCCAACGTTCGGTCCGCGACCGATGGAGTGGGTCCCCCGTTTTGATCTCCTTGAGATCATACCCAATTCACAAGCCACGGCTATAGGGATGGGCTCCCATGGATCCACACACCTCATTCCCAACTTACGGTCCTCCACCAAAGGAGTGGGTCCCCCTTTATTGACTTTCGTAAAGTTATCCAAACTTATGGTCCGCGACTAATGGAGTGGATCCCCCTTTTTGTCTTCCACAAAGTCTAGACCAACGTATGGTTCACGACCAAAGGAGTGGGTCCCCCATTATTGACTTCCACGATGTCAACACAACCAAAGCCATTCTCAACAACTTTAACATATTATATATAGTGCAAAATTATATAATTATTGCACAATTCAATCTCAAATTCTAGATAAGACTAGGCTTACCTATCATACAACATATTTATCACGGCCAAACAAACTCATGACGTAAGCATATTAATGTCAATATAGGCTCACATGTAGTCTAATTTCATGTAATTAGACTCAATTTCATATGGGTAGGGTCAATTGACCATTTCCCCCAAATCTATCACAAAGCCGCAATCTCAACCCTAGGTTTATGCATGATTTCCATTCTCATAAATTAAGTGTTAAATTAATAAGCTAACATCATCTCTATCATGCTAATATAACAAGATCTCAAAACCAATCATACATATAATCGCCAAGGATTAATGTATTTTTGAATTAATTAATTAATAATACTGAAATCCAATCAAAACTCAAATGAACCAATCATAATATACAAAATCTCAAAGATCAGTATATATCGTACCTCAAGAGTGATGGAATGAAGTAAGAACAACCCCCTCACAAGCCTATAGCCTCAGCAAATCTCCTAGAATCGAATATGATTCGGTGAAAACATGAAATACACGATATATGTTATGTATTTCAAGTAATAAGTCATAAACACTTATCCAAATGGAGCCTAAGATCCTCCTAAATCACCGAACCAGCACCTTAGCACCACCTTAGACCTCCTCCGATATTTAGAGAGGGAAATGGTGTCAAAAAGTGGGATAAAACGCGATAAAACGATGTTATATAGTAGTCTGCCCTGAGCACCCCACACTTTGCGGCCAAGGGGTCCGCTCGAGCAGACCTCAGCTGTAAGGCCCGATTTAAAATTTTAAAAATCGAGACCCGTCTCCAATCTGAATGATCCAAAACTTAAACCGACACCCCGAAATAATATTCCTGAGGTTTTAGAACCATTGGTTCACATCAATGACCCCGAATCAAGATTGAATTTTAATTCGTTCCAAAAATTTAACCAGTTTGCAAAAAAAATTTAAAGAATAAGTTTTAAAACCTAGTTTAATTTAAAATTCGAAATTGAAACGGTTCGTACCATTACATAGAGATTATGAACTATTCAAGATGCATGAATATGAAAATATTTCTAATATGTTCACTCAATTTAATCTCATTATAAATAATCTAAAATCTCTTGGTAGAATTTTTCCCAATGTTAAGTTTGTCAGGAAAATTTTGAAATCTCTACCAAAGGATTGGAGACCGAAGGTGACAGCTATTAAAGAAGCCAAAGACCTCACCACTCTCGGCCTTGATGAACTTTTGGGTTCCCTTTTAACCCATGAGTTTACCTTGAAGGATGAAGAGGACGTGAAGGTGAAGAAAATAGTGACTTTCAAATCAACCGAAGATGTTGAAAAAGAAACCACCAAAGAGGATGATGATGAAGAGCTTGCATTCATCACAAGAAGAGTTGCAAGAATTTTCAAGAAGAAAAGAGATTTTGGAAGAAGATTCAACCGAAAGAAGGGACAATCTAGCAAGGACTCCAACTCAAAGAAAAGAAGAATGAAGTAATTTGCTACGAATGTCACAAGCTGGGACACATCAAACCCGAGTGTCCACTACTCAAGAAGGAAAAGAAGAAAAAGTTCCCAAAGAAAGTTATGAAAGCAACTTGGGATGATTCGGACTCAAGTGAAGAGAAAGAAGGTTCGAGTGACAACGAGGTTGCAAACCTTTGCCTCATGGCCTACGGAAATGAGGTAATTTATAGTTCAAATAGTGATAGTGATTTACCCTCCAATGAAGAGCTTCAAGAAACTCTTGAGGATTCATTAAAAGTGATTAAGGAACTAAAATTGAAAAACATGTCCTATAAAAGGGAAATCACTTCTTTGAACTCAAAAATAGATATTTTAGATAAAGAAAATGAAAAAAATGCTTCTAAAATCACAACCAACCTTCAAGAAGAAAATGTTTTATTAATACAAAAGGTTTATGACTTAACCAAGATAATAACTAGATTTACTCAATGAGAGAAAAATCTGGATATGCTTCTAGGAACAAAGTGTATTTTCAAAAAGGAAGGTTTAGGCTTTAATCCAAATGAGAACAAAACATTCCTTAAAAATCATTTTGTTAAAGCCTCACTGTCGAAACCATCAAGCTATGATTTCTGTGGCAAAAAGGGACATTGTAACAGTCTGACTTCTTTTTGAAAATAATTAAAATAAACTTTTAATTAGTAAATGTTGCAATGTTTTATAGGATAAAAACCTTCTGAAAACATGCCATTTTCCTTCACAAAACTAAAACAATTGTGCATTAAGCAGCTCATTTTTTTTTTAAAGGTGTCGGTCGACTGACACCTCCTGTCGGTCGACTGACCTGGGTTCTGTGACGAAAATCTTACCATCTTTACACTTCGAAAATTTTCTTATTTCTACTTCAGCATAGGTCTATACATCAGATGCAATTAATACTAATATTATTCTTGTCGAGAAATAAAAGCAACATTATTTATTTATGAAGAAAACTACCCAAATTCTTCCTCACCATCATGCAATAAATGAAATGTTGTAGAAGTCTTCTAAGCCTTAAAACATAGGCTAAAAAAAATTATTATACTTCAAAAAGCTACTGAATAAGTTCTCCAAAAACAATCAAATGAATAAGTCTTCAGGTCTCTATGCAGAGCCTAACACCTCAATCCTCGAGCAGTCCCTTACCTAAATTACCTGCGTTGTCATTTTATTAAACAAATAAAACGACAACATTAGCGAATGCTAGTATGAAATATGATAATAATGACAAGATGCAACACGTAAATAAATATACAAGAATTTAATTACTGGCATCTCAACTTCAAATTAATTCCTTCACTTCTTAACTTTCCTTTAATTATAAATTACAAATTTATAATTAACTTCTGGTTCATTAACTTATTTCATCATGAACTTCAATTTATAAATTTAAAACTTCTGCCCCTTCACGGACGGGCTAATCCAACAACTCAATAGGAGTTGAGTGCTTCGGCCCCCTCACGGACGGGCAAATCCCGTAACTCACAAAGAGTTACTACACTTCGGCCCCTTCACGGACGGGCAAATCCTTTCTTTATTTTTAACATTTTTCCTCTATATATATCTTCTATCTCAAGAACCGCATATTGGACAATTGTTTCTCTTTGTTAAATTTTAAACTTCTCCTTTTCAATTTCATAAACTTCATTTCAAACCCCTGCTATCCCACATAACATTTCCAGCAGGCATACTCGAATTGTTACAAAAAAAATCAAGCAAACCAAAACTTCAAAATTTCAAAATATGGCTGCCAAATAACAGTCTGTCGGTCGACTGGCAGGAGTGTCGGTCGACCGACACCCCTGATACTTATGCCGGTCGACCGGCATGGCTGTCTGACCCTCCCTGTTTTACGACTTTTGATCTTCTTCTCTTCTGATTTCGTAATCATACTTCAAGTAATGCGATATATAACGCAAAACTACTTCAACACATAGATAATTTCAATAAAAGGATTGAAATAACTTCAAAGCTTCAAACATGATAATGAAATTCATCATATTTCGGATTGATTCAAAGGAATCCATCCAACTCCTCAAGTTTTTACTCCTACCTGAACAACTCATAAATCCTACCTCGTGTGTGACGTCTGGGGCCGAAATCAGACTCCTTGAGTGCTCCAAACTGTGGCTCTCATTCTGATTCAAGAGGTTTAAGGATTAGAATTTATCCAAGAAGAGAAAACAAAGTTCTTATTAATTTTTTTTACCTAATCTTTCAAACCCTCAAAAATCAATCCAATGTTCTTACCTCTTGTGATTAGATCCAAAAATCAGAGAAAACAAGTGATGCTTCTTCCCCTTCCAGCCGATTCTCTCTCTCCTCCTTTCAAAACCAACTTCTCTCCTTTGTTTTTCAGATTTTTGAGAAGAAAGATAGAAAAAGGTGGAGGCTTTTTCACACGTTCCAGCCGTCCTCCCCAAAACTCTCTTCTTAAACCCACGTTTAGCCTTAACTTCTAGGGTTTTTCTCTTAATCCCCCTTCTTTTGTGTAATTAAACATTAACCCCAGGTTTTATAAAGTTAATACAAGGCTTCTCTTCTCCAACACTTAGTCAATTTCATCCTCTTTTCTTCATTTCATATAACAATTTTAATAACTTCTTTCTAACCCAATTTATTTAATTACATCAAATTAAATAAAATGGTGAGGACATTACAGACATATAATTCAATTTTGTGCTTCTAGACTAACAAATTGACTAAAAAGGTTTAGATCAAAAAGGATGATCCTCCACCCAAAATTGCCAAAGTACCGAGACCTATCATTAAATGGCAATTCAAAAGGAATGCCTTTCATAGACCACCACCCAACACATATAGATATGTCGGTTCATACTTTAGTCATGTGCATCCTTACTTACAAAACATGAATTATTATGTTAACACCCGTGGACCCAAGATGAGATGGGTACCAAGATATGCTACATATGATTATTTTGTAGGTGGATACCAACCACGACAAGTGGTTCCTCGATAGTGGATGTTCGAGACACATGACGGGCAACCCAAAATTCTTCACAAGCTTAAAGCCCAAAAAGGGTGGATTTGTCACATTTAGTGATAACACGCAAGGTAAAGTGGTAGGAGTTAGCGTCATAGGTAACAACACTTCCCTTTATATTAAAAATGTCTTACTTGTTGATGGCCTTAAGCATAATTTACTTAGCATAAGTCAATTATGTGACAATGGTCATAATATTTCCTTTATTACAAATGAGTGCATTGTGAAATGTAATGATCATATTGTTTTTGTTGCACATCGAAATCACAACGTATACACTATTAACCTAAATGACTTGTCCAATCAAGACGTAAAATATTTTATGGCTCATGATGAACATAGTTGGTTATGGCATAGATTGTTAAGACATGCTAGCATGGATTTATTATCAAAACTCTCTAAGAAAGATTTGGTCAAAGGTTTACCAAAAACAAATTTTAGCAAAAACAAAATTTGGGATGCATGTCAACTTGGAAAACAAAAGAAAACATCTTTCAAAAAGAAAAAGGAAATCTCCACTTCAAAGCCATTACAACTTCTTCACATGGACCTTTTTGGGCCAAATTGTGTGGCAATTCTAGGAGGCAAAGTAAATGTATTTGTAATTGTTGATGATTTTACTCGTTTTACTTGGGTGTTATTTCTTGCACACAAAAATAAAGTACACACACACACACCTTGCAAAGCTATGCCGTAGGTTACAAAATAAAAAAGGTTATGCTATAACTAACATTAGAAGTGACCACGGTAGAGAATTTAAGAATGAAAACATGGAGCGTTTTTACGATAACATAGCATTACAGACAACTTTTCGGCACCTAAAACACCACAAAAAATGGAGTAGTTGAACGTAAGAATAGATCACTACAAGAAATGGGTAGTACTATGCTAAATGAACATAATTTGCCTGAGTATTTTTGGACGGAAGCCATTAGCACTGCATGTTATGTGATGAACCGTGCGATTATTAGACCTACTTTAAATAAGACTCCATATGAATTGTGGATGGGGCACAAGTCTAATATTGCTTATTTTAGAGTATTTGGTTGTAAATATTATGTATTGAAAGATAAATTCAATTTGGGTAAGTTTGATGCCAAATCGGATGAAGCTATCTTTCTTGGTTATTCTTTGACTAGTAAAGCATATGGGGTTTATAATAAAAGAACTCTTGTGGTTGAGGAATCTATGCATGTAGACTTTGATGAGTTAAACCCATTCTCAAAGAAGGTGGATCAAACTAATGATCTCAACTTCACTCCCTCATGCATGGAGATTGGTGAACAATCATCCTAAGGATCAAATCATAGGTGATTCCTACTAGTAGTGTAATTACAAGGTCTAAATTGCATAATGTATATTCGCATGTTGCATTTGTTTCTCATATGAAACCTAGTAACATTGATAATGTAACATCCTGACCAATCCTAATTAATTAAACTTAATTAATTAAGATGGGTCAAAGGTAAGGAGGTGTTTTAATCAATTAAGTCTCAAGACTTGGGGTCCCTTATTGAAAATAAGAGAAAGAAGGAAGGGGTTAGTTTGTAATTAACCAAAGGAGAAGGATCAAAAGGCAAACCTTAGATCTTTTATGCAAGACGTGGGTAGGGTTTTACAAGAGAGGAAGGGGGCGGCGGTTCATTCTCTTCTCCTCATTTCTTGTATAGCCGACATTGAGAGAGAGGGGAGAAAGAAAAACAGTGGAAGGGGAAGAGAGGGACCAATCAAGGGTTTCAATGAAAAGAGAAG
>JAULLH010548268.1:0-10616 GCA_035668455.1 Sarracenia alabamensis | reverse complement strand
CGGCGCCCACTCGCCGGTGACGATACGTGCCGGGATATACGCAAGAAGATCTTGCGGTGGTCTCACCTACAGCGTGGGAAATCGAAATCCTACCACGGGATTTCAAAGGTATGGTTTCTTATCCATGTATGGCGCCTCGTTTCGGATTATACGAAGAACATGTAAGTGGTTTTTATAAAACGATCCAATTTTTTTTGAAAACCCATGCTTCCGCACGCGACCGGGGTTGAAAACCCAACAATTTTCATATATGAGGATCATGTAATGAAATTAATGCTAAAACATGTAAGATTGACATGTATATGAACCCATATAAATGAAGGTTGATCTCTATTGTGTTTGGATTTGATTGAAGTATATTTGGGGGTTTAATCCATAAACTTGTGAATTGGATAGATTTAATGTGAAATGAGACCAAGTGTATGAAATTTTGATCTATGGGAGTCGAACTTGTTGATCTCACATCTATGAGGTAAGTGGATTTGTTGTGGTGATTAAAGATCCTAAGCCTATCCAAGTTTGCCGTTGATTGGGTCATTTAATGAAAAACCATTTTTATGAACTTTATGGATTGTGTGGGGTGTACTTAGATTGGCTTATGGATACAGGTCGACCTTGCCCTCGGATGTCCGGGTCTGTAAAAGAGTTGCATCGTTGCTGGGCCTGCCTTTCCCTCAGACCTTTGGGTCTGTAAATGAGTTGCATCGCTTGTTAGACGGGTCGGCCTTGCCCTCAGACCTTTGGGTCTGTAAAAGAGTTGCATCGTTGATGGCTCAGCCTTACCATCAGACGTCCGGGTCTGTAAAAGAGTTGCATCGCTTTGTGACTTGTTACATCGAATTATGGATCTTAGTTGTGGTAGTTATGGGTCCTTAAACCAATCCAAGTTTACCGTTGATGTTGGTGATGCAATGAAAATCAATTTTATGAACTTTATGGATTATGAGAGGTATATTTGGATTGGTTTATGGATGCGGGTCAGCCTTGCCCTCAACCTTCGGGTTGTAAAATAGTTGCATCACTTTCTGGTCGACCATGCCCTCAAGACTCCGGGTTTGTAAAATTGTTGCATCGCTTGTTGACAGGTCGGTCGTGCCTTCAAACCTTCGGGTTAGTAAAAGCGTGCATTGGTTGAGTTTGGATAACAAGATTGTGAACATAAGTTCACAATATTCATTGAATAAAAGTTTAATATGATTCACTTTTAGAGAAATCATGTAAAACTATTACCTTATAACAAAACTTTGAACTTGGGAATGTAAAAATGTATTTGAAGTGATAACACTTTTGCTTGCAATGCGGTTACTTGCTTTTGTTTAAAAATAGGCATGTGATACTTATTTTCAAGAAAAAGGTATTATGCTACTCTTATGATTAAAATCAGTACTTGTCACATGCCAACCTTGCATATCATATTGTGATTTATTTCGTCTATTATCCTGCAACATGGGCTTAGCCCGTTTGTTTAAAATTTTTCATGTTGAGCTGTTAAAGATTATGGATAGGAACAAGAACGTGAAAGCTTGAACCATTGCATGGCATCTATCTCAATAATTCTAGTCATGACTGTCCTATTCGGATACATGTATATTTATTTATATTTCAGCTTTAGTTGTTGGATAACTGTACGATCATATGGCCAATTTCATATTATGCATGCATGTGAGATACCGTCAGGTAAGTAGTTTATATTTTCATTTATTGGGTTGAAGTAGTTTAGTAGATGCCATGGAACGGCCTTATTATTGTTTAGAGTAGTATAGTTTAGTTGCGCCGGTAATCGGCTTGAAGTTGCTTAGAACAGTCTAGTTTGTCGCGTATGCAAATTGTTGATATCTAGGTTATCCATATACCTTGTTTATATGTCATTGCCCATTTCGGGATAGTCTAAAAATAAGGGAAACTCATCCAAAATTTTCTAAAAATAGTTTAGAATATTATTCAACCGTTTCTTGAAATTTCTTGATGAAGGAAATATTCTTATTTTTCTTAAACTCGTGTTTCAAAGAAATAAATATTTGGGGCATGAGATCTGGTTTATAGATATTTCTTATTAGATTATTTATTATCCGAGGTCAGGACGTTACAATGATGACGAATGAAAAAGAAAAAGGTGATTGCACTCAAATCATCAACTCATGAGGTAGAATCTGTGGAAGGATCCTCAAGTGATGAAAATGAGGACATGGCCCTCATTTGTAGAAAATTCAAAAAGTTCCTTAGAAGCAAGAAATAAGGAATGTGAAGGTTCTTCAAGAAAGAAAGCCACTGTGCAGAATCCTCAAAGTTCAAAAGAAACTCTAGCAAACCTAATAATGATTCGAAGAACGATGAAATTTTCTATGAGTGCAAAAAAACACGAACACATCAAGGTCAAATGCCCTCAACTCAAAAAGCAATTCAAGAAAGGGTTCAAGAAGGGCATGATAGCTGCATGGGGAGAAATTGATGACAGTAGCTTTGAGGATGAAAAAGAAGAAAATGAAGTTACAAACTTGTTCCTTATGGCTAAGGAAGATGATGAGGTGACTCCAAATCATTTTCTTTAGAAGAATTACAAGGTGCTTTTGAAGATTTATATTATGAATTAGAGAAATAGGCCGTAAAAAATTTTGTTTTGAAAAACTTGGTTATTTAATCTAAAACTAAAATTGAAACATCAAAAGATGAAACTTCTGCTTTTACATGTCAAAAATCTATTTTGATAGCTGAAAATTCTGGTTTACAAAAGGAAAACAAAATTTTAAGTGAAAAGATTGAGGAACTTTCCAAAATAGTTTACTAGTTTACACAAGATGAGAAAAATCTTGATAAACTTCTTAGAGCACAGAAATGTGTTTTTGATGAAGCTGGTATTGGGTACAAAACCAAGAAGAAACAAAAACTTTTAAGTAATATTTTCGTCAAAGCATCCTCAAACCATAAAAATACAACTTGGTTTCACTGCTATCAAAATGGACACACTGTAACTCATTGTCCAAGCAGAAAATATGCTGAGAAAGCTATTAAAATGGTTTGAGTTTCTAAGGGAACACAACCTCAAGGAACTAACTCTACCGGACCCAAGAAAATTTGGGTACCGAAAGTCAAAAACTGATTTTCCTTGCAGGTATGTCTCAATTCCTCATTCAAGGATGGGATGTGGTATCTCGATAGTGCATGTTCACGTCATATGACAGGGGACAAATCGATGTTAGCTCTTCTTAAACCTAAAGATGGAGGATCTGTAACATTTGGAGACAATAGTAAAGGGAAAATCATAGAAATTGGTAGCATTGGTAAAATTCGTTCTCCTTCTGTTGAAAATGTTTCACTTGTAAAAGGATTAAAACATAATCTTCTTAGCATAAGTCAACTTTGTGATGAAGGCTATAAGGTTGTATTTGGTCATCCTAAATGTATCATTGAAGATCCAATCAATAACAAAATCATTTTAAAAGGTCAAAGTCATGAAAATGTTTACACAACTACTCTCAATGACCTTTCTAAAGATGACACCAAGTTCTTAGCATCCTTGAGTAATAATAGTTGGTTATGGCATAGAATGCTTGGTCATGCTCACACGAACTTAATTTCAAAACTTTTGAAAAAGGATTTAGTGATTGGGTTACCCCAAATCAATTTTGACAAAGACAAAATTTGTGATGCATGCCAACAGGGAAAACGAATTGGAAGTTCTTTTTATTCCAAGAATGAAATTTCAACTTCTAGGCCATTACAACTATTACACATGGACCTCTTTAGACCTACAAGGACTCTAAGCCTTAGAGGCAAGAAATATGCCTTTGTTATAGTGGATGACTTCACTAGATATACTTTGGTTTTATTTCTAGCTCATAAGGATGAAGCATTTAAATCCTTTTCATAACACTCTCGGAGAATTCAAAATGAAAATGTTTTTCAAATAACTAGTATCCGGAGTTATCATGAAAGAGAATTTGAAAACAAAGATTTGAAAAAAAATTGTGACGAAAATGGAACTAACCATAACTTTTTAGCTCCTAGAACCCCTCAACAAAATGGAGTTGTTAAGAGAAAGAATAAGACCATGGAAGAGATTGCTAGGACTATGCTTTGCGAAAATAACCTTCCTAGATATTTTTGGGCTGAAGCTGTTAATACAACATGTTTCATCATTAATAGAGCTATGATAAGACCATCCCTTAAGAGAACTCTATATGAGCTATGGAATGGAAGAAAACCTGTCATTAGCTATTTTCGTGCATTTGGATGCAAATGCTTTATTTAAAATAATAACAAAGAACTTTTGGGCAAGTTCGATCCAAAGGATGATGAAAGTATTTTCATAGGTTATGCTATGTCTAATAAGACCCTAGTTGTTGAACAATTTATACATGTAGTATTTGATGAAACTAACCTTGTTTCCTCTAAGTATTTATGTGAAGATGATATCTTAAACTTAGAAAAACGTATTTAGGATATTTTCATCAAAGAAAACTTGGAGCCAAATCAAATGGAAGCATCAAGCTCACAGTAGGATGCTGCCCAATAGTCTGCATAGGCTGAAAATTCTGAAAATTCTACACTTTCTAATGAATGGAGGTATGCTTATGGTCTCCCAAAAGATCTAATCATTGGTGATCCATCTCAAGGTATAAAGACTAGATCCTCTCTATATAATACTTGTGCAAATCTAGCATTTCTTTCTCAAACTGAACCAAAACTTTTTAAAGAAGCTAAAAATGATGAGTTTTGGATCTTTGTTTTGTAACAAGAGCTAAACCAATTTGAAAGAAATAAAGTTTGGACTTTAGTCCCAAAACCTAAATAACATTCCATTATTAGTACTAAATGAGTTTTTAGAAACAAAAAGGATGAAAATAGAATAGTTCTTAGGAACAAAGCTCGATTGGTAGCCCAAGGTTACAATCAAGAAGAATGCATCGATTTTGAGAAAACTTTTCTCCTGTGGCTAGGCATGAAGCTATTAGGATGCTACTTGCTCTTGCATGCTTTAAAATTTTCAAACTTTATCAAATGAATGTGAAAAGTTCATTTCTAAATGGATTTATTTCAGAGGAAGTTTATGTTAAAAAAAACCTCCTAGTTTTAAAATCCATATTTTTCAAATCATGTTTATAAACCTACCAAGGCTCTTTATGGCTTAAAGCAGGCACCTAGAGCATGATATGAAAGGTTAAGCAAATTTTGAATTGAAAATGAGTTTTCAAGAGGAATAATTGATATAAACCTTTTTATAAAATCCAAAGGAAACGATATGCTAGTTATGCAAATATATGTAGATGACATTATCTTTGGTGCTACTAACGAAACTCTTTGCAAGGACATTGCTAAAGTCATGCAAGGAGAATCTCAAATGAGCATGATGGGCTAGCTTAACTATTTCCTTGGACTTCAAATCAAATAATCCCAATAAGGAATTAACATAAATCAAGCTAAGTACATAAAAGGCGTATTGAAGAAATTTGATATGCTCAAAGGTAAACCAGTAGGCACTCCCATGTGTCCTACAACAATGCTAGGCAAAGATGAGGATGGAGTTGCAGTAAATGAAAAGCGATATAGATGTATGATTGGTTCATTACTTTATCTTACTGTAAGTAGACCTGATATAATATTCATGGTTTATATGTGTGCTAGATTTCAATCTAATCCTATAGAATCTCATGTGACTGTTGTTAAGCGCATTGTTAGATACCTCATAGATACACAAAACCTAGGATTATTCTATCATAGACAAATAGCCTTTGAATTATTTGGATATTCGGATGCTGATTACACAGGATCTTTAGTTGATAGGAAGAGTACTAGTGGAACGTGTCGATTCCTAGGACACTCCCTTATATCTTGGTTTAGTAAGAAACAGAGCTCAGTTGCTTTGTTTATAGCCGAGGCTAAGTACATAGCAGTCGGTAGCTACTGCGCACAAGTTCTCTGGATGAAACAAAAACTAGCGGATTATGGTTTTTGCTTTGATCACATTACCATTAAGTGTGATAACACTGGTGCTAAAAAAAATATCTAAGAATCACATACAACACTCCAGAAATAAGCACATTGAGATAAGACATCATATCATTAGAGATCATGTACAAAAAAATAACATATAACTTGAATTCATAAGCACGGACTACCAATTAACTGACATATTCACAAAACCTTTAAATGAAGAAAGAATATACTTTACTAGAAGAGAACTTGGTATGTTATGTGCTCCCAATTCATGATTCATATGCCATAATTTATATGATTTTAAGTTGGCATTAAAATGCTTAAAATTCTCTGTTCTGACATAGAATGAGTCGACTAATCTTTAAAAAGTGTCGACTCATCAATTTATTTTTCTTTGCTACTTCATGCTTTTTGTCAACTCATCACAACATGAGTCGACCCCCAGTCATTAGTATTCATTGAAGTGTGGACTCATATGGAAGATGAGTCGTCCCCTCTGTGCCCTGCTTCGAGACTCTTTTCGAGACACGTTCTTGTGTCGACTCATATGCAACATGAGTCGAATCATGGTCTATTCCTATATATAGAGGCCCCACGTTTTTAAACCTCATTTCTCTCGTGCTTGTTCCCTCTCTAAACCGTTCACCTCTTGAGCTATCTCATATCCCGTCTTCAACCTTCTCAAACCCTATCTTACGACCCAATGGCCCCCAAAACTACGGGTAAAAGCACCAAACGATGGAACGATGAAGGTACTTCCAGCCCTAGGGCATCGAAGAAGATGAACCAAATGGAAACGAACGGATACTGAAAGTCCCTCAGCAAACATAGCCGAGGTAATGCAATTCAAGACTCCTTATTATGCTTTATTTGTTCCTAAAAACATTGATCTTGGTTGAAGCATCGATTTCTGTTACTTTGATTCAATTGGGATGTTCTTTAGAAAACTTTTTTCAAACCTCGGGTGGTAGAAACCTTTAGAATTTCACCTACCTCATTATCCATCCCTTGTAAAATCTTTCTACACACACATCTATATCACCAACCCTGCTTGCATCACCATCAACTCTTGGGTAAAAAATGTTGACATTGTTCTTACTCCCAACCTGTTCAATAAAATCCTTGGAGTTCCTAATGGTGAAATTTACATCACTTACAACTAGTGACCCATTGTACATGAAGGATTCTCTTATTCAGATGTTGTCAAGAAATTTTTTGAAAACGCTGATATTGACACATCCAAATTATAGGCAAAACTCTTAAAACCTGAAATGAGAATTCTCTATCATATGGTCAACCATATTTTTGTTCCTCAGTTGGGAAAATTTGGTGATATAACTTACCTTCAAATTTTTGTAATGTTGTGTATTTTAAATCGTAAGGGTCTAAATCTTAGATATCTATTCATTTCCAATATGCTGCATCCTTACCGAAAATCAAATGCAGCCTTGCCTCATGGAATGTATTTAACCAAAATCTTTCAGCATTTCTACCTTAACTTTGAACATGAAAAATATATTCCTTTTCTCATACATGACATCTACAATGACGTCACTCTAAAACGCATGGGTATATCCAAAGTCAGTGGTGTGTGGTTTTCTACTCGTCACACCACTGCACCCCCACCTCACGCCACTCAAACCGCAATTGCTTCTATTCCACCCACAGCACCTGTTACACCATCTTCTTCCCCTATTCTAGTTGATTCTGTCATCTCTGATTATTTCGCTCAATTAGTTTTCCAAACTGTTATTGAGACCTCCTTACCTACACTTCCTTCAGCTCAAGTTCCTCATTAAGCTCAAATTCCTCCTCCTCCTCCTATTGTTTCGATTTCATTAACCTGTTCTTGGAGAGACGAATCCATTTTACGACCTATCACTGATCCTCCTTCTGGCACTACATCTGTTTTGTCCTCAGTGCCTCCTTCCTCAAATCAATCAGAAACTCTTTCCATGCTTTGTACCATTATGTCAAACCAGTAATCTCTTGCATCCTCTATCAAGTCTCTTGAAGATAGAATGTGTGTAGAATTATTTGATTTGTATCAATTTGTCTTCAACCTCACAAATAGAGTAGACATCCTAGAGCTATCTAATTGCAATCTCAGAAAGGATATCAGAGGTCTCAAAAGGGATGTCGAGTCTGCTACAGAAAGTGGAAGAGAAGTATCCAAAGATTTAAAATAAGGACATCACTTCGTCGCAAACGCAAATAAGGATGTTCTCGAACAAATGGGACAAGAATATCAAAAGAACAAAGCAAAAATCGAGGTTGTATTAGCTGAAGCTCTGGGAGAGAAGATCGATATCCAAAAGAAACGAGAAGAAGATGCCCTTCAAAAACACAAAGAAAATGAAGCTATGATTCAGTAAATGTGAGAGGATGTTAAAAAAGCTCAAGCCACACAACTCAGGCCGAAGGAACCTAAAGAAAAGGGCATTCCCTTTCAGTTTATTGATCTAAATAAGCCTGCTACTGCAAAAGGTGTCAGCCTCAAAGGCAAAGGCAAAGGAAAGTCTAAGGAGACCAATCAGGACAAAGCTGAACAAAAGATAGAAGCCCTATTTACTGTTATGAAAGAAGATGAAACGAAGGAAACCATAGATTTAGCTGCTATAGAATGAAAGGCAGCTACACTTGAAAAGAAAAAGGAAAGGGAAGAATGTAAGAACTATGTCAACTTGGACTAATTATTTTTATCCCTCTTCCACCTCGATATTTTCTTTTTTTGCTCTAATATGTATCTTTGCTCTATTACACTCTCTCTTAATCTATCTTTTTATGATTATGCTATGATACATTCAACCTTGAATGCATATTTATTGTTATGCTATGATATATTCTACTATGCTATGTCATGTTTCTATATATATTCATCTTATGCTATAAAACTCTCTTGTTTTTCCTCTTCTTTTTAATATGACAAAGGGGGAGAAAAGACAAAGAGTTGTCATGGTTGATTTAATGATTCATTATGCATTTAACCCTAATATCATGATCACACAATTGAAATCCTGATAATCCTCAAACCTAAAGGGATGAAATACTTGTAGACCCGTTCTGATTTTGTATTTTTTATCAATTGTGAAAAAAAAGGGATAAATAACGATCATTCTCAGAAATTGTGATTAATCCAAAAAAGTGAAATTAATTCTGTCAAACAAACTCTGATACTCTTTTAAAAAAAAAAACAAAGGGAGCGAAAAAAAATTTCATTAAAAATGTTATATACTGTGATACCTTATCTTAATGCTCGTAAAGAATTCTCTTTCAATATATATAATGCTCATATATAACTTTTTTATTTCTCATCAAAAGGACGATTTATTTTTATCCATGCACTCCCTCAGGGGGAGCGCTTCAATCTTCCACACTTTTTATTTGATGACAAATCAATAAGTTGTCATAGTCAAAAATGGGGAGATTGTTAGCTCAAGGGTTATTTAATCACGCTCCAATTTACGATTAATTCGATTTTGACAAAAACAACATATGATTTAATTATTACTAATGTTTTAGTTGTGTTTTACAATTATATTTTTAGGAATGTTGGAGTCGGAGCAGCGGAAGTTTTTAAAAAAAGTTTTGAATCTATTACGGGGCCGTAAAAACCGTAATGGTGCATTTTTCATGAAACAACAAAAAAATGTAAAGATTGGATTACGAAATATACCTCTTGAAACTTTGTAGAAACGTTTGTAGTATTGAACGTATCGTTTGAGACTACCCGATGAACTTCTCGTGTATGACCCGCGTATGTCTCAACTCCAGTGTAACGGCACCAAACCGAGTCAAGCTTTAGGCTTCTAACACACTTGAAATATTCTCAAAAATGGAAGAACAATATTGGAGAAGAAGGAGGGGGCAGCGGCTAGAGATGTAGGAGAATTAGGTTCAATTCTCTTGATTTTGTATATCTATCTATTTACTGCATATGATATATACATACATATATTCCTTCCTAAATACATTAATATAAAATATACAAATATGGGATACATGCCCCTACTAGGGCCGGCGTAGTGTGAGAGACCAAGACACAATTTTTTTCCCAATTTTAATATATAGCATTATATTAAAATTCCCCCAAGTGTATATATCATTCCATACAAGCAATATATAATATACACTTGTCAAAATTAATTCTATTCTCTCATTATAGGGCCGGACACATTAAGGATTTTCCAAAATTGTCACTTTGTCCTTTATGCCGCTACTTATTTAATTTAATACCCCGAACGTCCCGGCAAAAAATTCGACGATCGAATTAAATCAAATAATAACCGAAGCCAACCAAAAATAAACCATGCGTATAATCGGGTTACAAGAGGGATCACGATGAAGTATAGGACTTGGGCTAACTGTATGAGAAAACTGGATATCCCTAACTCAATCCCCGAGTTAGATCCTTTCTCACACGAACCAAGACTTATTCCACTAAAGGTCTTAACTGAACTCCCAGCCCCAAACTCGATTTGTGTCTTAAGTTTCCAATTATCAAATGTAGTGTTGTCTCCCCATGTTTAAGATATGGATTTTCAATAATTGAATTAGGTTACTAAAAACCCGGTTCGAAAATCCTCTTTTCCTCGCACTCGCACCGCTTAACTTATTGAGTATGCCGGATCAACCGATCCACTGTACAGATTTGGCATAGTCAAACTTATAAGCAAAGCACA
>JAULLH010548159.1:0-10616 GCA_035668455.1 Sarracenia alabamensis | reverse complement strand
TTGAGTTAGGGATGTCCGATTTTCTCGTACGGTTAGCCCAAGTCCTATACTTCCTTGTGATCCCTCACGTATCCCTATTATACGCATTGGTTTTTGGTTGGCTTATTATTTAATTTAATTCCATCGTTAGATTTTTCACCAAGATGGTCAAGGAATTAAATTAAATGTTCGGGCATTATTGGCAAAATGGCATATTAGGGATTTATCTCTAGGGTGGCTGGCCCTAATAGGAGAGAGATTAATTTATTTTAGTTAAGTGTATGTTGATTACTATCTTTAAGTTAATAAGATATACATTTAAGATTATTTTAATATATCTCTTTCTATATTAAAATAAAGAAAATATTATTAGTCTCTCATATCTTTATGGCCGGCCCTAGGGGTGAGGATATCACAATATAGTTGTGTTTTATGCAAGATTAGGAAGGATATATACATATATCTCCTAATGCATAAAAGAGTTTTTGACATAACATTTTAAGGGAGAATTAACCTAAAATCTTCTCAATCTCTCAAGCCAGTGCCCCCGCCCCCTCCGTCCTCTTCTCGTGTATTTTTTTTTTACAAGTTTTAGAGAGGTTCATAGGGTGTTTGAAGCATAAGGACTCGATTTGGATTGGTGCCCATACGCCGAAATCGAGACGTGCACCGGGTCATACGTGAGAAGGTCACCGGGTGGCCTCGCCTCAACACGTGGACTCTTGGAACTTTACTATAAACTTCAATAGGTATATTTCAATCTTAACTCACAATATCCTTTTAGCCTTTTCATGAAAAATGAGACGATACACTTTTTACGGTCATGTATTCGTCAATCCAAACCATTTTTAAAACTTCTACTGCGCCGACTCTGACAGCCCAGAGGTATTTCAAACAATTGAGGATACTCCACCAATGAGGACATTGCTATGTTCAAGTTGGGGGAAGTTAAAAGGCCATCAACCTCGATTTTTTTTAATTTTTCGGTCTAAAGACGTTAAACTACTCTCTTAAGCTAAGTTTTCCACTTCGCACGCTGAGGTTAATTGGATCATGTGTCCAAATTCGGTCAGCAATAACTGTGTCAAGGTAGAAGTCTCTATACCTTGAAACGTTGAGCAAAGAGACAAAGATTCTGTAGATGTTACCTCAAGGAAAGTTACTGCAGGCTAGTAGACCTCTACAACACAAATTTTAAGGTGTATTATTGTTCTAGAGGTAAACATATCTCCAAGGTGATCGTGAGAGGAATGAGTAAGCCCACTGGATGGGTTGAGACTCCTCTCTATGCCCTTGCTGACACATCTGGCCGTAATGGTTCGAACTACCGGCCTAATCAATATGAAGAACAGATTAACGATGTACTATAAGGAATCTACCTCCTGGGACTCTAAGTCGAAAAAACCCTGCTTTATCATGATTAAGTAACATGATCATCAGTGTGGAGATGTCTTGTGTCCACACCTAGGATGTTTGTTCTTGCGACTACTTTGGGCCTACCGAGTCTTAGAAGCTTCTTGTATTTCGAGTCATATTTTTAATATGTAAAAATTCTAACATTAAGTTAGAATATTTTACACAAAAAAGGGCGACTTGCATCCAGACGGACCTTCATCACCGTCCGGATGGCACCAAATCTCAACGCCAAATTCTAACCAACTTCTAACATTCTATAGGGTGTCATGTGTGGCACGCTTGCAATCCCACATCACCTGGGCAGGTGAAAGGGCTGGTATATATGTAAAGACTAGCATCCTTACCTTTAACGAGACCTTTTTCCCAAGTGATCGAGATCTTAGAAGAACTCTACGGTTATGCGTGCTTGAGCGAGAGCAAGTCTGGGATGGGTGACGCCCCTGGGAAGTGCAAAACTATGAGGGCTTTGCCCAAATCGGATAATATCGTTGGATGTGAAGGGCCGGGCTATTACAAATGGTATCAGAGCCTGAAGGGGGTGGATTGTAGGGTGACATGTGTGGCACGCTTGCAATCCCACATCGCCTGAGCAGGTGAAACGAATGGTATATATGTAAACACCAGCATCCTTACATTCAACGAGGGCTTTTTCCTAGGTGGTCGAGATCTCAGAAGAACTTCGCTGTTAAGCGTGCTTGAGTAGGAGCAATTCTGAGATGGGTGACCACCTTGGGAAGTGCAAAACCGTGAGGGCTTTGCCTAAAGCAGACAATATCGTTGGATGTGAAGGGCCGGGGTGTTACATATTCCCCTGCCACACCCCGTCCAGATGTTGCCACCAGTCCGTCCGGACACTGCCACCAGTCTGTCTGGACGGCATACGAAACGTCAATCAGTACATAACTGCCAAACGTCACCATTTCGTACATGACCGCCTGGATGAGCCATCCACCGTCCGAACAAAAGTATAATCAAAAGTAACATTTTATGACACACCATAAATGTGTCAGCGCCTCAAAAAGGCATAAAAATTAAAATCGTTGACCATCATCCGAATGGACCAATTACCATTCGGACTCTCATACACTGCCAGGACATTCATGCTGACGCTACTAGACGCACGTCACGACACACCTGTCCATCCAGACGCCCGTCTGAACTTTCAACCCTCACCCAAACTCAAAAACTTTCGGTCCCACTTTCGTCCCGACGTGCGTCACAACGGGACACTTCCGTTCGGAAGGCCGTCCGGATGCTGCGTGCCTGCCCAATTTGTCTGCGTGTCATTTCTCCTTCCTAACACTCTCAAAACTCTCAACCTTCTTCTCTCATAAAAACCACTCATCTCCTCCTCTCAACACCACAAGCACCGGTGGTATCCAGTCCTATAAAACGTGGTCGTGTTCATCGAGGCAACCGAGGAGGCGCACAGCGAGGACACTAAGACTATCAGCCAATGGTCAGAGAGTACGCCACGAACCCTACCGGGATCTGGCTGCCGAATGACCTGCATCGCATGATGTACTTCCCGGTGGTGGACTCTTTTCTCTCCACCTGCCAATACGCACGCATGGGCATCGATCTCCTCCACTCCCACCACCTCGGAGGACTATTCGGCCCATTCCTAGCACCGATGCCCTGCCTCACCTGCCTTTTCTACCAAAACATGAACCGAGCTTACAAGACTGACGCGCAAGGCCAGAGGGTGGAGTTCCTTGCCATCAGCATTGACGGGTATGATATGGACATTGACAACCACTTTTTGGCCCGTGTCGTCAACATTTTTGGCACCAAGGTTGACATCGACAACGATGATCAGAAATCAATTCCAGATAAACTCACCTAGTAGGAGATAGCACGGATCGTCTCCGAACACCATTCTCTGCTCAGTTTCTCCTTTGCCCGACATGGAGAGCTGGTCGACGGACTTTGGTTCATCGACACAGTTTTAAAAGCTAACGTCTTCACATCAAGTCACAAGGACGAGCACCGGAATGAGACACTCCGTACTCTCTATGCTTTCTACCATAACCATCACCTTTACATCCCCGAGATAATGGTTTGCCAAATACGTTGCGTTATCGACGGCCGGAAAGGGCAGCACCTCCTGTACTCCAACATCACCTACCTCTACATCCAACTCACCACCAACCACCACCCCGTTACCTTCAATATCTCACCAATAAAAATATCCAAACCATGAGCATAAATTCGCTCAAGAATCGGGTAGCACCACCCGGTGACTAGTCGGCCGAGGAGGAGGACCCCGACCTACTCGCTCGCATATTATCATTCCCCACCTCTACCACACATGCCAGTTGTTCAACCTTCGGCCCATCAATATCCACACCTGCCAATGAACCGGTGGCACCGTGGGTTTTTACCCGCAGCGACTACGACGTGATCATTGACCGACTCGATACCCAGTGGAAATATTTACGACGGATGATGGAGGTTATGGGTGTTAGGATTGCATACTTAAAAGCCATGCTTTTACATATTTTATCTTTGATTCCTGGTTTATTAATGAGAAACATTTGAGAGCTTTTTGCATTTACTGTTTCATATTTTTTGTATGTATGATGTGTGAATGCATAGTCCGTATATTCTGTACAGTATTTGACTCTGTGCATGAAGCGCAGAAGATTTGGTCAAAGGTTCTGAAAGATTATACAAGTAGGCTCACAATCGTAATGGATCCGGATAATCCATTGGTACAATTATACCACATCGTTATAGCAGTTGGAGTTGGCTAGGTCGAACGGCTCGAATTCTGATATGAGAATCTGATGTTCGAGCTCGATGTGTTAGTACACATGAAGTGTATTGAGTGGGATCGATAGGATGATCAATTCTATACTTACTATATGAATTGATCAACATCCTATATTATTATGTACTGCATGAACTCTTAATCTCAACGTGATTCATTAATCATGTTCAGGCGACACGCAGTGCTTTGAGTCACTGATGACTGAGATCACGATATTGAGATCAATATGACCGGTGGGTTGGGTACTGTCGTTGTCTGTTCGATGGTTAATAATCAGCTGACGAAAACCACATCTGATTTAGGTTGAGGAGTTCCCCCTTGTTTGCTTTACATATGAGTGTGATTATGCAAACTCTATACAGTGGATCATTTGACCTGGCATACTTAATAAGTTAAGTGGCGCGGTTGCGAGGAAAAGAGGTTTATCGAACCGGGTTGTCAGTAACCTAATTTAATTAACAGGAATCCATATTTTAAATGTGGGGAGACCTCGATGCATTTGATATTTGGAAACTTGAAACATAATTTGAGTTAGGGTTTGGAGTTTAGTTAGAAACTTTAGTGGAGTAAGTTCTGTTTGTGCGAGAAAGGATATAACTCGGGGACAGAGTTAGGGATATCCGGATTTTTCGTACGATTAACCTAAGTCCTATGCATTCTTGTGATCCCTCACGTAGCCCATTATATGTGCGGAATAATTTCTTGTTGGTTTCGGTGATTATTTAATTTAATTAGAATATCGGTTTTGCCGCTAGGGACATTCGGGAATTAAATTAAATATTTAATGGCAGTTTTGGTGTTTTGCACACCTATAGGCCTACCATCATGGGGAGAAATATGTGATAATGTGTGCGTAATCCCAAGAGGGGGTAAATTGGACTTTAAAAAAGAATTATTTGATTTAAAAAAATTAAGTCCAAACAAGTGTAGTGTGCAACAAATTAATACAAGATAAATTAAACCTAAATATAGTAAAGAGTAAGGGTTAGAATAAGCGACACCACAATTTACAAGGTTCATCAGTGAAAAACCAGAAGTTTGAGGCTCAATTTATAGGCCAAGAAAACATATAGCCATTGGGTATAAATAAGGCAACAAGGCACTAGCCGTTGGTCTTTGAAAATTCAAAAAGTTGCCAAAACTTGCCTTCTCGGTCGACTGACTGAGGGTGTCGGTCGACTGACACGAGGGTCTTGGTCGACTGACCTAAGTAAAAATCAGTTTTTCAATTTCGGTTCATGTCTCAGTCGACTGATACAAGGTATAGGGTCGGCTGAACCTCTTTAAAACATTTAAAAAATATTTTTCAAATGATTTTGATACCTTAGCTTTTAGGAAAAATATTTTTAAGTTATTTTGAATAGCCTATGAGCTTCACAAACCATATTCAAAGATTTAAAGTGAACTTACAATGATCCTATGATAAAAAAAATAAAGTAAAATACATAGAACTCCATAGGATCTTCAATCAGCGACACTTCTTCAAGCTTTCGCGACATACTTCATATCTATTGGTATAGATATGTTCTTTTCAATCCATGATGTTGCTTCCATTGCATCCTTACTTGTGCTAATTTTTCATTTCCTAAAAATAAACCTCATGTGCACAATTAGATACATATGTTTGTTATCATCAAAACGGATGTTGAAGCCTTGTTAGAGCAACATGCACTACCAAGAAGGGAAGAGAAGGTGTCAAATTCTGATTTCGAAACTATTTATGTGTGGTTCTTGTGATTTGATTTCATAGAGCCATGTGATAAAATCCGTCAGCAACTCAGACCTTGATTTCATTTAGAATTGGCTAGATTGGATTTTTGGAGACTACGTTTGATTAGGATTATATTCTCTTGCATGGCCTTATAATTTAATCCCCGATTGAGTTTAATTCAATATTAATATAAACTGAATAGGACAGTTATCTTCAATGATCAAGAATCGAGTACTACGATAATTGGAGTTCGAAGAAAAAGTATTTGGCTTAATTTATTGAATTTGGAGTTGGATAAATTGGTCACAACTAATTTGGTTGATTTAGTTGAAACAAGGAGTTTAATTTGACTCGTTTAAGAAGAATTTGATATCTTGCGAATTTCAGGAGATTGAGACAAAGTGAAAATAAATGAAATGTTATGAACTTATGTTTATGACGTGATCATGTTTTTGAGAAATTAAAAGCGTGTTAACGGATAACTTGACGTTTATTACAAGTCATGAATGTATAGTTGTGAATATTGGAAAGGATTGGAAGAATTAATAATTTACATGTGACATGATTATGGAAGTTGAGTCATGTTAATAGTTGTTTACTGTCAGGATTGAATGATAAATGCAGTATTGTGAGAATCGGATGTATATACATGTATAATACATGTTGATCAAAAAACATACATACGATACTATGGAGTTGGATATTGCTCATGTGATATGTTGATATTGAATATAGACAACCAATAATGAATACAAAAACTGGAAGTAAATTGAGTTCGGTATTGATTAGGCATTTGAATCCAAAACTAATTTGTTTGACTAAGTTACTGTCGTATTAAGTGTTTGGTTCAATCCCATCTATGTTGAGTTTTGGGGTAATCGTATGCTTTGCCCTTATCCAGTTAATAATGACGTTGAACTAGGTGTTGACTTACCGATTGTTATTTTGATTGATATCCTATTTTTATAGGATACCTTGAGGATAACAAATGTTTATGATATAGAATACCACGTATGATAGGTATTCTTCCCTATACATTTCGTGATTGTTGGGTCAACTTAGGTTTGCCCTTGGCTTTGATATAGTGAAGATCAAACCTGGTAATTAGTGTTGATTATGCTTGATAGAACCTAAATGTGAAGTGGATGTGTCATCCTAATGGGATGTGTTTCGGGATAGATAATACTATTCATGTTAGGATATGTGTTATATTGTGGTTAAAGTGCTTTAAAATGCATAAGCTCCCTTGTCATAGCCTTTATTATTTGTGATTGAGTTATGTGTTGGATTTGATTATAGTTTTGTGATCCTTAGGCTCCCTTTTTAATAGCCTAAGCTTTGGTATTTGAGATCCATTGCTGGATGATCGGTATCGGTACCCTTGCACATTATGTTTGTGGGTATATGTGAGTTGATCCTTGTGATCCGTTGGTGCACATTGTTTGTATCTTTATGTTTTTTATGGGATGGATGCTTGTGATGTGGATGTGGGGACTAGAGAGGGGTAAGGGTGGAGTCTCAAGCTTCCAACTAACATTAAAGTGAGCCATGAGGTTTGTCCATGTTGACTTATGCCGTGGGGGTTGTACAGTGGAAGATGGCCACTTCCCAATATACGTTGAAGTGAGCCGTATGATTGGTCCATGATGGGAGTTCCGTGGGGGTTGTACAACCGAGATGAGACTCACCGTTTACCCATGGTCCGTTCCACCGGTGTGTGTGCATATGTACATGTAAAGTTTACGAGCTATGGTATAGCTTGGCTCACTTTTATGATACGTGGCTATATGAGTATGTACACGTAACTTTTACGAGTTATGATATGGGACATGGCTTGTTCACTTTACGATACATGGTGCTTGGTTTGGATTATGTGTGCATTATTCACATGAGCATGACCATATTATCACTTGTGAGATGTAGATGCATGTATCTTAGCTTTTGAGCTTCTTTTATGGCTTTTGACACGTGACACCATGTATCACACTTTAGATAGAAGAGAGTGGAGTCTTCCTTATGCTTTAGGTTACATAGTTTAGTATGTGGAAGCTATTTTCCCTCTTCATAAGTTAGATCCATCTCCACTTGGAAACTTATACTTGTTAGTGTACAAAGCGTAGTTATTAACAAATTTGAGTTTGTAAGTCAAATTTAATGGGAAAAACCGGGTTTTTCAACTGATGCACTTTTATTCAAAGCTTTTGGGGTAACATGGGCCTTTAAACAAAAACTCCGTTATGCAGGAATGGTTTTGAATAACATTAAATACTATGATTTTTATCTCTAAAATCTTTGCTTATGATCCTACATAATCAACCTTGTATATTGTTTTGTAGTTTACTTTGTCTATTATCCTACATCGGTGGCTCATCCACCTTAACATTTTTCAGGTTAAGCAAAAAGGAGATTTTGGATACATGGAGCATGGATGGGCAAGCAGGGGCACACACATTTATTCACTTTGTTCATATGTTTCCTTGTTCCTTATTTCGGATGAATGTATAATCATATGTATTTTATTTTTCTTAGTTGGATAACTGTATGGCCATAAGGCCATTTATCATCCCTTGTTTGCATGTGAGATGCCGTTGGGTAGTTCTATGTTTCTTTTTGGTTTAGTTAGCTTTTATGCTTTCAGTTGCTTATAGGTTTCAAGAGCCTATGGGCCACACTTACTATATTGAGATTGATTGTTCATTAGTATTATGGTTGTGCCGGAGATCGGGTTGTTGTAGTTTAGAATAGTCTAGGTTTACCGCGTATGCAGATTGTTGAAACATATATTGTCCAGGTGCTTGTCATAGGTGATTTGCCCATTTAGGTTTAGTCCAAAAATAGGGGAAATCTGCCGAAATTTTCTAAAAAGTGTGAGAATATTTTTCAACAGTTTTTTATAAAACTTCTTAACAAGAAAAGTATTCCTATTTTTCTAAAATCGGTGTTTAAAAGAGATAAATGCTCGGCATGAGATCCAGTTTTCATATATTCTATATTAGATTATTTATTGGTTTAGGTCAGGACGTTACAAAACTAATACTGCATTTTATTTCATGTGATGTCATATAAAAGAATACGAAAGTTGGGCCAAAGGCCTATGAGAAGAAACATGATGCTAAACATGATAAAAATAACAATAAAGACACAAAATACAGAAAACAGGTTTTGGGGGGAGGGTTGTATTTGGTGGCGGGGTTTGGTGTGGGTTAGAGGGATGTCATCGAGTTGGATGATGATGGTGGTGTTGATGATGTTCCTGAAGTTGTGATTATAGATATGAATGATGATGAAGCAGGGTATCAACATTTTATTTTTATTTTTATTTTTTTGTATAATAACTACCGCCTAATACTTCTAAGTAGGAAAACAATTTCTAAGACTTTAATAGGCCAAAATAAATTTTTGAAACAAATGGCCTTATGTGCGGATACCATACATCTCCACACTGATGACTATGTTACTCTAACATAGCGAAAGATAGGCCTTTTATACTCAGATTCTTAAGAGTCGGATCCTTTGTAGTACATCCTCAATCTGCTCTTTGGATTGATGAAGCCAGTAGCTTAGGGCATTACGGCTAGATGTGTCTGCAAAGTCATTGAGAGGAGTCTCAACCCATCAAGTGGACTTACTCATCCCTCTCTTAACTGCTTTGGAGATATGGGTCTCAGGAACAGTAACACATGTGTGTTACAGTGGTCTACTAGTCCACAACAGCTTTCCTTGAGGCAACATCTACAGAATCTCTGTCTCATAGGTCTACGTTTCAAGGCATAGAGACTCTTGCCTTGAAACGACTCTTGCTGACCGGAGCTGCACACACGATCCATTTAACCTCAGCGTGCGAAGAGGACAACTCAGTCAAGAGAGTAGTTTAACCTTGCCTCGAAATAGCTTTTGTTTTTGTTTTTTATTTTAATTTCTATTTTTCTATTTTTTGACCTTATTCTAAATCTAAATCTAAAACTAAAAAACAAACTAGCTCACTTTTCTATTTTTTTTTAAAAATTAAAAGCTAACTCTAATTAAATCTAAATCTATATCTCAATCTAAATTAAATCTAAATTAAACTGAAAAACTAAATCTAAATTAATGTCTTCTGGTTTAATCGTTTAAACTGATCTTCCTAAATCTAAATTAACTAAATTACAACATTACTAAATCTAAACTAACTAACTTACCTAAATCTAAATCTAAATCCAAACCTAAAATTAAAAAATAAGTTCCTTTCCTAGTTTTTATAAATCATCTTCTAATTAATATGCATATCTAAACCGATTCTTGACTAAACTAAGCTGATGAAAGCCTAAGTTAATGAAAGCCTAGAAAAATGACTTTAGCTTGAACTTTAAATTTGTCTAACCTAATCTCAACTCAACTAAGATAAATTGAAGGTAGCAGGTACCCCCCAACATGGACACAATAACGTCCTTATTGGTGTAGCACTTTCAAAAAATTTTAATCATTGGGTTCCCTCCCAGTCAGGGCTAAGTTTAACGTCTTCAGCCAGACCTTGCCAGCTGGTTACTCGACTGGTGGGATTGTGTTCAAAGTTTTACATTCTCCCTTAGCTGGAAGTGTGGTCTCCACTCCCAGTGATGCAGAGTGAGATGTAGCTGTTTGGGATAGGTATACTTAAAAGCCATGCTTTTACGTATTATCTAGGATCCCAGAAATATTAATGAGATTCAATTGAGAGGATATGTATACTAGGATTCGTATTTATTACATTTACGATGT
>JAULLH010548049.1:0-10619 GCA_035668455.1 Sarracenia alabamensis | reverse complement strand
AAGAGCTTGTTGCAACTCATCATTATCATCATCACTATTATAATTAGAAATATTATCATTATCACTATTTGAGAAATAATTTACCTCACTACTTAAAGGCATGAGAGCAAGATTGGAAGTGTCACTGTCACTTGAATCTTCTTCTTCTTCAGTAGCTTCTTGGAGTTTACCCCAAATTCATTTGGTGCTATTACATTCTTGAATCAAGTTGAAATCATCTAGTCCAAGAGCACAAGGTAAGAAGTTCATAGCTTTGGCATTAATCTGCAAACTTCTCCAATCATTACCATTATAATCATTTTCAAAATTTGGAATGGTTCTACCATTTCTAACAATACTAGGAATAATAGGACCATTTAAAATAATTTTCCATGCTGTCATATCTTGAGATTGAATAAAAAAATGTCATTCTTGTTTTCCAATAAGAATAGTTTGAATCATTAAAAAGTGGAGGTATAGTAGAAGATTGGCCATCAGCCAAAATAAAGGTTTGTTTCATGTTTTCCATGGATCTTAACTCTTGAAAGCGGTTTATAATATAAAACAGCAGAATAGTCGAGGGTCTGATACCATTTGTTGATCCACTAAGCACAACCCAAAGGGGGGTGAATGGGGTGTGAGGCAAACTAAAATAATTTCTAACACTTTAAAATTAATTCTAATATGCAACGGAAAGTAAAAAAAATAAAGTGCAAGAAATGAAAAGAGATGAGGGAGAGAGACACAAATGATGTACAGTGGTTCGGCCAAACCCGGCCTACGTCCACTCCCAAAATGTCTTTAGGAATTCACTAAAGATTTTTTACAGGTTAATTATAACCGTTACAACGACCTTCTTACTGGTGTGGCGTAACCAACTATTTTTACAAGTAAATTGAAACATATTCTTCAGTTGTAGGTGAAGTGGAATCACCTTCTTCTTTGTAAGGAAAAAAAGGAACCTGGCTCTATAAGAGAAGTTGTAGTAGTAGCAGCTTTGTCCTCCTTTGTGAGGTGATTTTACAATGAAAAACTCACTACAATAAGTCTCTCTCTCTCTCTCTCTCTCTCTCTCACACACACACACACACACACACACACACAAACACAAATGATTTATAATCAATGGAATAATAAAGGAGAGGAGTAAATACAATCAGATCTGGTATAAAAACCAGAGAGTTAAAAGCTCAAAGTAATGAGAAATATAGTTTGGAGCTGAGGAGTAGTGAAAGTGATTATAGAATCTTTCTCTTGTTCACCAACCTTCGAAATGAGGAGTAATGGCTCCTTTAATAAGCCTTGAATGAATATGATTGATCTCCTAGCCGTTGGAACCAAATCAGATCATTAAATGCTTAAAATATAGCCGTTTAAGCATTCATTGATATGAGAAATTCACGCAAGTGTCGACCCAATTTGGCCAGGGGTCCACTCAAACTGAGGTTACTCATGGTTAGGTCGGTTCAAATAGAGAAGGTGTCGGCTCATATTGTTGTATGATACCTTTGGGTCGACTCAAAAGGGTTTAGTGTTGACTCGAATAGAGATCCAGAGAGTTAATGTTTCTGGGAATGATATAGGTCGACTCGAATGAATTAGTGTCGAGTCAAATACTTCATTTTCTAAATAAGGTGTCAAAAGGTGTCGACTCAATCTTCGTTGGGGTCGGCTCAATCCTTTTCGATCCTTACTTGAGCTCCTTGAGATGACTCGTTTTTCTTAGGGTTGGCTTAGATGTTTCGAACTTCATATGATCTCCTTGGGGATGACCCGATAGCCATTAGGGACAGCTCAACTATCTTAGGAACAGAGTTTTGCATCTCTGGTGTCGGCTCAATTGATATTGGGGTCGACCCGTTTCCTTTAGAACCTCTTTTGAGCAGCATTAGGGTCGACTCATTCGGCATTGGGATCGGCCCGATTGTTTCTGAACCTTGAGATCTTAAAAGCTCAAAGTACTAAGAAATATGGTTCGGAGCAGAGGAGCAGTGAAAGTGATTATAGAATCTTTGTCACTTGTTCACCAACCTTCGAAATGAGGAGTAATGACTCCTTAAATAAGCCTTGAACGAATATGATTGATATCTTAGCCATTAGAACCAAATCAAAGCATTAAATGCTTGAAATATAGCCATTTGAGCATTCATTGATATGTGAAATTCACGCAAGTGCTGACCCAATTTTTCCACGGGTCCATTCAAACTGATGTTAGTCATGGTTGGGTCGGCTCAAATAGAGAAGGTGTCGGCTCATATAGTTGTATGATACCTTTTGGTCGACTCAAAAGGGTTTAGTGTCGACTCGAACAGAGATCCAAAGAGTTAATGTTTCTGGGAATGATATGGGCAAACGAATTGGTGTCAAGTCAAATACTTGATTTTCTGAATAAGGGTTCAAAAGGTGTCGACTCATTCTTCATTGGGGTCGGATCAATCATTTTCGATCCTTACTTGAGCTCCTTGGGACGACTCATTTTCCTTAGGGTCAGCTCAAATGTTTCGAACTTCGTATGATCTCCTTGGGGATGACCCGATAGCCATTAGGGACGGCTAAACTATCTCAGGAACAGAGTTATGCATCTCTGGTGTCGACTCAATTGATATTGGGGTTGACCCATTTCCTTCAGAACTTCTTTTGAGCAGCACTACGGCCGACTCATTTGACATTGGGGTCGACCCATTGCTTCTGAACCTTGAGATCTTGAAGTTTTGCTCCTTGGGTTAACTCATTTCACACTAAGATAGACTCCAACACTATGGCCCTTTGAGATTTGATCTTCCAGACATTCCACTTGGACTTGAGACTTAATTTCCCATTTTAGCATTCTCTTGATCATCCATTCTCAATATAAGAAGCCGATCCATACTTTGACTTAACCTCCGGTTCTTCTTGAATCTTCATGGACTTTATCATCAAGAACTTGTTTCTTCAATCTTCAAATTCTTCTGATTCCTTATGAATTCTTAAGCTTGTGGCATGATCACTTTTAGACATTCAAGCTCCAGTGCGGAAGCCGAAGGAGTTAGCCAAACTCAGAAAGAAAGATAAATCCCCTTCACCAATTAATAGCATCTGATGAGACAAGCAATAATGCTTTATCCATATCTCTTTTCTTTCTTATTCTTCTTCTACTAATTCTTCTTCTTCTTCTTCTTGTACCACATCTATTGAACAGTTGATGCCTTTTTTTACATCACTTTCAATCTCAAGTCTATAAGGGCCTGAACCTAGATTGCACATGTGACGTCTTTCGCCATGCTTTGGGAAGCCTTGGACCAGGAGATCATGGATCGTTTCGGGTTTTAAGTTTTAATTCTAAACCAGAGTTCATTTGGTTTTCTAAGAAATCGGTTAAAAGTTTTGAAAGAATTAAAGTTTATTGACGATTCGAGGTCCAATGATCGTGCTGCTTATTTTGGAAGCCTCGGTATATTATTTGTAAGTGTTGGGCCAAGTTTGAGGGCGTTCGATTCGGAAACAGGTCTCGGTTTTTAAGTTTTTGATCGGTGCGGAGCAGCAGAGGGCGCTCGAGCGTGGTGGAGCCTGCTTGAGCGGGCTTATGTCAGTCAGATCATTAAAGGCTACTGGTTGTTTGGGTTTTTGGTTATTTTAAAAGGCTTTTTCGCTCCTCCTTCTCTCTAAAACCAGATCTGAGACCTGGGGGTTGGCTTTTCTTGGTTTTGGGAGCTCATACTTGGATTCGGAAGCCGTATGGTTGATTGAGGAGTCGAGGGCTATGCGTTCACCGAGCCAGAATTTGATTCTAACATTTTTGGCTAGCCTCTTTTTGATATTTTCTGAATTGGATCATCTTGGGAGGTAGGAATCAACCTACTGTTGAACTCTACTTACTATATGTAAGGGTATTTTCACACTTTTGTGCTTAAAGTGGGCTTTATATGCCATTTTTACATTTTTCGGGCTTCGGGTCCGGTTTTCTTGGATATTTTTTAGATTTCCTTGGTTGTAAGCATGTTTAGGATATATCTTTCTTTTCAGATTTGAGTTTACGCTTTTTATGCTTAAACTGTGAGTTTTGCGATATTTAGTAGTTTTGTGCTTTATCGGGCGTAGAATTGACGGAATGTAAAGCAAGTTAGTTTTCCTTTATCTATGAGTAGATTGTGGTTTATCCACGTTTTCAGATATTTGGTTAGATAGCCATAGTTAAAATCATGTACAAATGGGGTGGTTTCCCATTTTGGATTTTTGCGCAAAAATGGGTTTTGGAGTGGCTTTTTCAAAAACGGTTTCACTTTTTGTAATAGTGGTGAGGATTGGACCGTATGTTTCAGAAGTGGTACTTTTTGGGCGAGTCTCGGTTGACCGCATGGGTGTCGAATCATAACTTTTGTTTTAAAAGTCAAACCTTCTCCTTTTTCAAATTAAACTTGTGGTTCATCACCAATTCAGAGTCTTACTAGTTTATGCTCACTCGCTTGGGTTAATAAACCTTTGCCTTCAGGTAGTTGGTGAGATCCCCGGATTGGTGGGTTGTCGGGCGATTGCCTCTGGGTAGTAGGCAATATTACTCGGTTGTATAACTGGTGTTTGCTCGTCTAACTGGTGATGATTATTGTTGTGCTTGTTTTCTTGGGTGATAATCACTGTCGTTATGCTGGTAATCACTCGACTTTATATGCTATGCTCACAAATAAAGTTGTTTAGCCTCCTTCGTTGATTGTACTTGCTACATAGTAGATCCTTGTCTGTTTACTTGCGTAGTAGCATGTGTTCCATTGATACTTCTTATCCTAGGTTTCTTGTAGATCTCCTTATGATCTCCTTCAATCTCTTACATATATTGATTCAATGGCGGTGCTGTTACTGTACTTGTTTGTTTGGGTGGTAGCTATTGCAGTTGAGCCCGACATATGTTACGTGATTGAACCAAGATATCTGGTTATTGTAATTTCTATGATATGGTTGTGATATCATAGGTTGTGCTAGGATTAGCAGGTTGAGCTACATGCCCATTTTGGGTTGTTTAACGGTGTAAAAAGGTGATATCTGCATTTATCATGGTTGCATGCTTAACACTTCTATAGAACATTAGTGTTAAGGTGAGGTTAGGATCCCGATTGTTATTGTAACTCAGTCTACCATATTGGATCCTTCGGTTGTTGCTACATTACTTGCTGTGTAAGGAGGGATATATTACCTCTTATATATATCATGGTATGTCTTGGTGACTTAGGTGGAAAGTTGATATATTACTGTTTATACATATATCCTCGGCTGGTTAATACATCACCTATGATGTAGGAGTTGATGTATTGCTTGCTATATATCTTTGGGTGGTTATTGCGACATTATTTGCTATGTAGATAGTAGATATATTACCTGTTATATAACCTCAGACGTTTGCTACATTACCTATTATGTAGGGCTTTGATATATTACATGTATATATCACTGGATGTCTTGGAGACATGAGTGGCTTTCACGCCATTCTGTATATGACGGCTATATGACTCATGGCCTTGTGCGTCGGTTGGCTTTATGCTAGGTTGTCTGCTTTTCCATACATACATATATATGTGTGTGTGTGTGTGTGTGTGTCATTTGTTATATATTGTCTGGATGGGTGCCGAATCATAACATTTACTTTGAAAATCAAACAATTTTCTTTGTAAAACTAAACTTATGATTCGGCAAGGGTTTGAAGGCTTATAGATCCGATTATTGGGCGGGTGACTCCCTATGTTGGTTGGCTTTCATTCCTATTCCAGGAGACGTCCTGATTCCAAGAGGGGACTATTGGAGCCAGGAGCGGAAGCGTGTTTGGAAAATGATTTTGGTGCGCGTTTTTCACGAAACTAATATGCATAAAGTAAAAGGGCAGAATTTTACCGATCGAAATTTTATCATAAAATTTCTAAGTATTCCAATCCGTAGGAGAGACCACCATGAGATCTTCTCACGTATAACCCTCGCACGTATCAACTCCGGCGTGTGGGCACTGATCCGAGATGTTTCCTTTAGGCTTCGACACACTCAAACCTCTCAATCACGCGAAGAACGAATCAAGAATCGAGAGGGAGAGGGGAAAAGGGGCGGCGGAACCTTTTCCTAGGGTTAGGAGAATTGATTTTTGTGGAACTTAAAATCACTACCTTAATTCTCCTAATGATATGTGTATATATCCTCCATCTAAAAATTAGGAAACCATATCAATCCCTTCCTTATATTTAGCATAGAATATGCACAAACATACCCACCTAGGGCCGACCACTAAAGGGGAGAATAATCCATTTATTTTATTATATATTTTTAGTATATATAAATACACCTAAAATATATTAGTGTATATACAATTACCTAATAAGTAATTTCCCATATACACTTACCAAAATAAATAATATTCTTACACTAGGCATAGCCGGCAACCCCTAGGGTATTCCCTAAAACATCATTTGTCAATTTTTCCCCTAAACATTTAATTTAATACCTCGAACATCCCGGTGACTAAAACCAACGATCGAATTAAGTTAAATAGAACCTACGCCTACCAAAAACCCGTGCGTATAAAAGGGATACGTGAGGGATCCCATGGAAGTATAGGACTCGGGCTAACCATATGAGAATACAGGATATCCCTAACTCAACCCCCGAGTTAGATCCATTCTTGTACGAGCCAGGACTTATTCCACTAAAGGCCCTGATTGAACTCCCGACCCTAAAATCGAATTATGTCTCGAGTTTCTAATTATCAAATGCATTGTTATCTCCCCACGTTTAAGATATGGATTCCCGATAATCGAATTAGGTTATTGACAACCCGGTTTGAAAATCCTCTTTTTCTCATAACCGCACCACTTAACTTATTGACATACCGGATCAACATATCTGTCGACAGGGCTTGGCATCGTTAAACTTATAATCAAAGCACACGAGGGGGAACTCCTCAACCTATATCGGACGTGGTGTCCGTTAGCTGATTATCAACCATCGAATGAATAATGTCAGCACCCAACCCACCGGTCATATTGATCTCGCCATAGAAATCTCAGCCATTGGTGACTCAAAGTATAGAACACTATCCGAACATGATTCGATCAATCACGTCGGGATTAAGAGCACGTGCGAAACCTGATAATGTAGGATGTGGATCAATTGATATAGTCCGTATAGAATTGATCTTCCTACTGATCCCCCTCAATACACTCCAAGTGAAGTAACACACCGAGCTCGAAACTCAAATCCCAAGACCGGGATTCGATCCTTTTAACCAAGCCAAGATCAGCTAGTATAATGATGTGCTACAACCGTACCAATGGATAGTCCGGGTCCACTGCGGTTGTGAGCCTCTTGTATATTTATCAGAACCTTTGACCCGATCTTCCCCGCTACATGCGACGAGTCAAATACTGTAACGTCCTGACCTAAAACAAATAATAATCTAATAAGAAACGTCCAATAACCGAGTAACTTGCCGAATATCCATTTCTTTAAGACATTGATTTAAGAAAATAAGAATATTTTTCTTTTTAAAAAATTTTAAGAAAGGGTTGGAAAATATTCTAACTCTTGAAATTTTTAGAATTTTCGACAACGTTTCCTCTGTTTTCGGACCAAAACCCAAAATGGAAAACCTGCAAGTAGATACCTAGACATCAACAATCAATATAGGCCCTTTAAGGGCATCAACAACCACAATCTAATCTACTCTAAGCTACAACAAGCCGATAACGGCAGAACTACACCACTACTCAACAAACTAGCTCAAAATATCAATAAATCAAGGGTAGCCCATAGGCTCTTACAACCTGTAAGCAACTGAAAACAAAACTAAAACTAACTAAACTGAAACGAAAAGTAAACTACCCATCGGCATCTCACATGCATACAAGAGATGATAAATGGCCATTTGGCCATACAATAATCCAACTACTGAAATGAAATATAACTAATATACATTCATCCAACTGAAATGCAACTAATAAAATAAAGGTATGTGGATCGCTGCTTCTCCTATCCATGCTCCAGTATCCAAATCTCCTTTTTTGCTAAACCTGAAAAATGTTAGGGTGGCTGAGCCACGGTTGTAGGATGATAGACATAATAAACCACAAAATGATATACAAGGTTGGCTATGTAGCATCATAAGCAAAAGGTTTTCATGATAGAACTATAATCATTTTTGTTATTCAAACCCATGCCTACACAACTGGGTTTTACTATAAAAATCTCATTTCATCTAGAGAATCTTGAATATAAAAGCATCAGTTGAAATATCATGTTTTCTTTCCCATTGAACTTAACTTATAACCCCGAAGAAGTAAATAACTACACTATGTACACTAATTGGCGTAAGCTGCCAAGTGATGGTAGGTCTAACTCATCAAGAGGGAATAACGGTTATTACACACTAAACTGAGTAGCCTAAAGCTTACAGAAGGCTCCACTCTCATCTATCTAAGAAGTGATACATGGTGTCACGTGTCCAAAGCCGTAAAAGAAGCTAAAAAGCTACGATATATGCATCTACATCTCACAAATGGATAAATAATCATGCTCATATTAATAATGCACATATAATCCAAACCAAGCACCATGTATCATAAAGTAAACAAGCTATGTCCTATACCATAGCTCGTAGACGTTACGCGCACATACTCACACACCCATGTATCGTAAAGTAGACAAGTTATGTCTCATACCATAGCTCAAAAACTTTACGTTACAAATACACACACACACACACACCAGAAACGGACCTCGGAGTAACGAACGAGTCTAACCTCGGTTGTACTAGTCCCACGGCACACCACATCGTGGATCGGAAAGCCCTGACCATCTCCTACTGTACAACCCCCACGGAACACGTCAACGTGGACCGACCTCACGGAACACCTCATCACTAGTCAAAAGGATTAGACTACACTCCCTACTCCCCCACAGGTCTCAAAGCTAAAGCACAAAAGTACATAATATCCATCAACCAGGTACATAAATAGTGAACCTAACATCACAAAATACAGGCCATAACTGCCATAATCGCAACAGGGTTCTCACAACCCAAACCGGTGAATATAACCACCATACACTATAATCACAAACATCCAGCACAAGACACAAGCAATGTGCTCCAACAGATCATAAGGATCAACACACACGTACCCGTAAACATAAAGTGCAAGGGTATCTACACAGATCATCTAACAATGGATCTCATATAACAAGTTTAGGCTATAGAAAGGGAGCCTAAATACCTTCAAACTGTGATCTACACTAACACACAACTCGGTCGCAAGCAATAAAGGCTATTAAATTCGTCCATTCACATGACCAACTCACCGACATGAAAGTCAAGGCGTGCTTGCCTAACATACTGTAATTATCTTAAGCAATCATGTGGATTCACAATCAAATATATATAGGCTTTTCTGAGGGAGCCACACAACCATCAAGTATACTAATCAAATTTCACATGATAGTTTAGGTTATCCAGGTTTTACAATCCAACATAACTCAAGTGACTTAGTGAGGTCACCAACTTAACCGGGCTAACATAGTTTAGCCTAAACATCTTCTATTACTTCAAGTAATCACATGATCCAAATACCAAAAGTGTAGGCTCTTATAAGGAAGCCTAGGAGTTCTCCCATACTAGAACACAACGAGATATACTACAACAATTCTAGATATAGACATAGTCTTAGACTACTTACTCAAGTTATAACACTAAAAGGCTAAGGTAGCTCAGCTTAGGCATCTCCAATTGTACTACACAATACATCACCAAGCTAACTCATTAGGTTGTACTCACCCAAAATAAAGCTCTAGAATTCCTTCAAGCATCTCATATAATCAAAACAAATCTCCAACATGCATAAGACATATCTTCATGCGTTTAAGTCTATCCATAATATCCATGGGCTATGGAGGAGGGAGCCCAAGTGTTGTTATATACTTCAAGCAACCTTTAACAATGTGCCTCAAATTCTAACAATTAGGCTATAAACGGGGAAGACTAAAGATGTCCAAGTCACAAAATTGCTATCAATATCGAGGAATTATAGTTATGAGGCCAAAAGTTTACCGAAGGATTATAAGGTTTTTATACGGAACTTTAATCACCAACTTATTGCTTAATTCACAATAGTTAATTCCGTTAATCCAAAAATCAATATAATTAAACCATAGGCTAATTTCTATGCCAACTCCACATAATCAAGCTTCATTTCTCAAAATCTCAAGGTTCGGATCTCGGACGCAGCTACCAACCTAGCCATTTGTTATGGAATGTGAGTTCCGTTTATCCAAAAATTACCAAACTCGCACCATAGGTAACATTCTCAGTCAATATCATATAATTGAAGTCAATTTCGAGAAATTATCTCTTTAGGGTTGAAAACCCCAAATCGGACCGAAAATACCTAAATCAATCCCTAGTTTGTCCAAATCCAAAATTAATCCAACAATGACAACTCTAGCAAGCTAGAATAATTATCTTAATGCTCAATAGCATGTTCTAACAACCAATTACAAGATTTAATTCCCCGCTTGATGCGACGAGTCAAATACTGGACACGATATACGGACAAATGTATACCAACATCATATCAATAAATACGAATCCTAGTATACATATCCTCTCAATATTTATTCTCAATTAATATATCCGGGATCCC
>JAULLH010548048.1:0-16141 GCA_035668455.1 Sarracenia alabamensis | reverse complement strand
TAGGAGCCGATAAAGTCAAATTTAATTAATTTTAATTATTAATTATCTAACTTAACATGATAGGAAGTTAAGGTTGATAATTATAACAATTGCATAAAGTTATAAAAAGTTGTAAACATCCATCAACGATAGAGAGACACACGATATACGTGGAAACCCTAGGGCAGCTCCTGAGATGAAAACCACAGCACCGACAAATGGTGGAAACTATGCACTCTAAGCCAAAAGGTTTACAATATTGACAAACTAGGAAACACCTGTAACTCCTGACGGAAAACCTATCCTCTATTCTTGAAAGTTGCCACAGCCCCTTCTTGACTTCAAAGTCGCGTAGCTCTCCCTCCAACGTTCTATGAGCATCACCATGCTCAATCCAAATAGGGGTCGCATGTAGCATGTGGTCCACGGGAACAAGTCCCGATCTCCCCATCAAAGAGGGCTCCGAGATACCTCAGCCAGGTGTGCATTCAAGCAGAGTGCAACAGAAAGTGGTGAGAGTGGTGGAAGAAACATGATAATCAATGTCATACCTAATGACTGCTAGGACAATGACATCTATGGTTATGATTCCAAGTGCGGTCTAGTTACTGATCCTAGCAAGAGTAAGAACTACGACACATCGGAGGGTGATAACATCAGAGGCTTCTCTGGAACGTACTTAGCCGAAAGGCTATGGAGAGACTAACATAAGTCTAAAGCCAAGGTTGCTACTCATGTACACAACCCAGACAATGGAGTGTGACTGCTACAAGTAATTACTCCACTTAAGGCTACTAACAACACTTCATAGAAGATGTTGAACATGCAAGAACTAAGGATAGTAAAAGCATAAGTATCTAAGTAAGATATAGCACAAAGAGCCTAAGGAAATCTATACAAGATACAGACAAAGATATGTATAACCTTTAAGAAGAGGAGGAAGAGGTATTACCTTGGGTATGTGGTGGATCATGAGGCATTGATTTGCAATCCAATGGCTAAGGCTTGAGGATGCCTGGAGAAGCTAGAAGGAAGAAGGAGCCTCTTAATAACACCCTCAAATACAGTCAGAAAGCTGAGAGAGATTTCTCAAACGAGCAAACAACTGTATAAAGTGTATATATAGAAAAGACACTATCGTTCTTCAAGTGTGCTGCAGGAGCTATTACACGTTCAAATGCTCTTCGGGTGAAGTTAAAGACGACATGCATTTTTCTGCCCGAGCCAATGAGAATCGCTAGGGTTTCATTGTTGAGCATGATTGCTCTACGGGTGCGCTATTGGCACTTAGAAAATATTACTCTTGATAGAGAGGAAATGAGTTATTGAACAGGGGTGCTCGAGCTCTATACGAACACCTCAAAATCTCAACTCTCATCAAAGAAGAATTTAGACATTTAATCAGGGGTGCTCGAGCTCTCTACGGACTCTCTTCGAGCCCCTCAATATCTCAACTCTCAGCTTATCGAGAAATCCATAAGTAAATATATGCCACTCGAGCATTGTATGAATGCTCAAAGGCGCTAGAAGTTACTCGTGCCCCTTCGCGCGCTAGTGCCTAGAGTTCATTGTAAGTCATGAATTCTCTAAGGCAACGTAAACACAAACTACCCTATATGATATATGAAATGAATGCGCATGGGTGTGTGTATGTGACTGGCATATACCTTGTTAGGATCGGAGCAGGCTTGTTCATTGTGATCTCGACTAAGAACCTAGACACAAACACCCAAAAACCCCAAACCCAAAATAAAAGGTACATACATAATGGCTTTGTTCTTAACTCGAGAATAGCCAAAATACTAACAATCTTCTCGTTTGGCATTTTTGGGGCAAAACTATATACAAAACCAAGTTTATACATGAATAAAGAAACGAAGAGAATAAATAATACATTTAAACTCAAAGTCCTAATCTAATCTGCAAGGCTTCTATAATCAGCATGTACCTTCTCACTACAAAGAAAACTCAAAACAAAAGTGAAGCATAAATGTGATAAAATAAAACATAAATGCATATTAAGAGAATCGTGGTAGGTTAAAATTTCAAGTAGACTAACATGCTGTAAAGAAGATAAAGCCAAATATATACAAATACAATTTAAATATCACGTCCAGGTAGTTAGGCAAAACATTAACATAATATAGCAATGTTACTTCGCTTATCGTCATAGGAATTACATCTAACTACAACACCAAAGAAGGATACAACATTTAAATAGAGTTACCAAGGTACTAATACTAACATCTCTCCCTGTTTTTGTCTCTAAAAGACAATGGGGTAAGAGGACAAAGGGGTATGCGTTGTATACTGCCTCCTACACAGAGGTCGTCAACTGGTGAAGACGTTGTATCCGACACTCGCATCGTGCTGTGGTCTATCCTTGAGAGAAGACATTATCAAGAATATCTCTTAGGATATCAGCCATAGGAATAGCCTCCTCTGGTTGTTCGGTTGGAACATCGTCCAGGTCAGGAGACTCTGTATCACCCATAGGTGGAGTTAGGACATCTGCTAGTGGATCGTACAGGATAGGGGAAGCCTCACCAAGTGACGAAGAACATGGAGCAAAGTAGAGAAGTTCTTCAGCAACCGGATATATGGTAGGAAAGATAGTCTCAAGAGGTGGAGGAGACGGATGTATGCCTTCGGTAAGTGGGATAGCAGAAGCATCAAGTTGGACATCAGTGGCACTACATGATACTGACACTCAAGTGATGTCATTAGAGGGATACATGCTAGGCTCCAAATCAATCGGGCAAACAGATTGGCCAATGTAGAAATGAGGGATGAGGGAAGCAAAGGAAATTCCTACTATACCAGGAGGATGAGGAGCATAAGTCATGATGCCAAGCCATATATGGTACGCAAGATCAATGGAATAGCTACGACCAATAGCGTATACAAGAACGGCGCGTGAGGGAGAAACATCCGACATATGCCAAGTGGGATAAATAACAGAGGTTACGATTCGATGCAGTGACCGATAATGGGAACCAAGATGACATGATAGAAGTGAAACCTTATTACTGAAAGCTCCATCAGATAGCTCGCGGGAGACCTCAGAACAACTAGGATGAACACTCTTAACAAATGGATACTGTGGAGTGTGCACGTGAGGTAGCTGATACATCGATGCAATGTTTTCTGCTGAGAAGGTAATCCGACGAGTCCGGATGGCGAAAATGAGAGAATGATGTCCCGGGTCTATACTAGTCACATTGAAATAGAATTCCCTAACTATTTCAGAATAGATATCCCCATGGACTAAACCAATTCCTAGCCACCCGTGCTTCTCAAATTGATTCATAATCACAATTGGAGCAAAGTCGGCAAAGTGTACATTCCTCTCAATTAGGATTCCTCGGCGAGCGATCATGAGATAAGCTGCTCAAACTGCTATTGTTGTTAGAGTTGGCACAATGGAAGTTTCAAAAAAAATTAGATTGACGATTACGTGACCATAAAAAAGGTATCATCTCGCTTTTCATGAAAAGGCAAAAGGGATTTCGAATAAAGAATGAAATATATCTTTCGAAACTTGTTGTAGAGTTTCTAGATTCCACGTGTTAAGGCATGACAACCCGGTGACCTTCTCGCGTATGACCTGGCGCATGTCTCGATTCTGACGTGTGGACACTGATCCGAATCGAGTCTTCAGGCTTCAAACACACTTCGAGTCTCTCCCAAAGCGTAATAAAAATCACCAAGAGGGGAGAGGGGGGCTGCGGCTAGGGCATGAGAGAATTAGGTTTTATAATAATCCTTAATGTATTATCTCTCTTCTTATTTTATGTAGTTGGATATGTATATATATTATACCTTCGTAATCCCACATAAAATGAAACATAACTATATAGGGATTACTCGCCTAAGGCCAGCTATCCTAATGTGAGAGACCAAAATTATTTTGGTTTATATTTTAATATATACAATATATTAAAATAACCTTATGTGTATATTTTATTACCTTAAAGATAATAACCAATATACACTTTACAAAAATAATTTCCTATCTCTCTAATTAGGGCCGGTCACTTATACCCGTGGTTATTTAATTTAATACCCTGAACGTCCCGATGAAAAATCCGACAATAGAATTAAATTAAATAATAACTAAAGCCATCTAAAATCCCGTGCAAATAAATGGGCTACGTGAGGGATCATGAGGATGTATAGGACTCGGGCTAACTGTACGAGAAAATCGGATATCCCTAATAGTTATAGGAAGCTCAATAGCTCCAAAGGGATATACCCTTTCTCTGGAAAATTCCACTAAGGGAGGTATCTTGGGCTGGAGCATTTCTCGACCAATACCCATCTAGTCAAAGCCATAGGGGAACAGAATGTCAGCTAAACTCCCGGTGTCGACTAGAATCATTCTGACTTTGGGATTTCTGATCAGGAGGCTGATGACCAATGGGTTGTTATGTGGGTGATGAACGACATGTTCATCCTGATCATTGAATGAGATGGTGAAACAGTTTGACGCGGGTCCCCTTCGCCTTTTAGAAAAGTCTTTAGAGCCAAAACCGATCCTGGGCGGTTTATTGTGTGCTTTTCTAGCAGATCAGGAGGCACCTCCTCCTACAAATCCTTCGATAATGGTCCTGATTTCTAGGTGGTGGTCTTCGTACCTCGGTTCATGCCTTTGTTGATCAGGGCGATGTTGGTCACGATGCTAAGGCTCATCTCTTTACTTGTAATGGCACGAACTATTTTAATTTCGAATTTTAATCGAACCGGGCTACAAAATATTTTTCTTTAAAAAAATGGTTTCCTTGAATAATTAGTTCAAATTTTAGAAGAAATTAAGTTTCAATCTTGATCTGGGGTCGTTGATTTTACCGATTGATTTAGAACCTCAGGAATATTATTTGGGGGAATCGGGTGAAGTTTTGGGACATTTGGGTCGGATTTAGGCCTCGATTTTTAAAATTTTGAGTTGGGCCATTTAGTAGGGGTCCGCTTGAGCTGACCCATGGCCACTAGCGCAGTCTCAGGGGGCATAATATGGTTTTATGTATCGGGCTCATGCGTTTTATCACACTTCTCATATCTGTCTCTCTCTAACTTTAGAGAACAATGGTGGGATGAACTCTCGGGTTTCAAGGAAGGTTTTGGACTGAGCCTTAAGCCTCGTTTGGGCAAGTTTTCATCATTTCTTTATGAGAATTTCTGTTTACACCTTCCATTTCATGTTTTCACCAAAACCAAATCATGTTCTAGGTGATTTGTTGAGGTGAGGGGCTCGGGGTTGCTGATTTTAAGCTCCTTCTATGTGTTTCAGGTAGGATTTATGCTAATATTTGAACCCTTGAATGATTATGAGTTGTATATTTCCAAAATACAACGTATATATATGATTTTGAGTGTTAATCCCTTTTTGACCGAACCCGACATATTGAGATGCTTAAATTAGTTGATGTTCTAGCTATTTTAGTATACTAAGAACATTATAGTCTTGTCAATTTGTGGGTTATCTGAGTGTGACAAAAATTTAGCTTTGGGGTTAAGGTTTGAAATTAGGGATTTCTTGTGAATTGGAAAAACATTAAATTGATTTCCCTTGTATAAAATTGAAAATGTATGTATGTAATTGGACCCCGATTGAGTTGAAATTGACAAGAACAATACTATGTTGTGGGTATAGGGTTTGGCGGGATATGCGACATGTGATGCGCTAGCCTAGGCTTTGCGCTTATTTTGTGGATCATTTACCTAATTTTTTGTCATACTATGTGCATTCATGAGGTTATAGGCATGGTAACCTTGATATAATGTGACAGGGCATTGTGTGGGAGAATTGGGTTGATGTGACAGTGAGATGTTAACGCCGTTGTAGAATGGTTCGTTATGAACCTACGGGGAGCTCTATCCCTCAGTTGTAGTCCGTTAATTTGAGCTATGCTCCTCGGGATCCACGGGGAGCTCTACCCCTCGGTTATAGTTCGTGAATTCGAGCTATGGTTCGTTGCGAACCCACGGGGAGCTCTACTCCTCAGTTGTAGTCCACAAATTCGAGCTACGGTTTATCATGAGCCCACGGGGAGCTCTACCTATCGATCATAGTCCGTAAATTCGAGCTATGGTAACGTGGTGTGTGGTTCCAACCAAGGTTGGAATTGTGGCATTGAAGCTATGTGGGTTCCTTGAGCAGAATCCATGAAGGTTATGGTTAGATGGTGTGATAAAAATAAGAGTAAATGCTATGTGTTTGTTTTCTAAAGTGGTTATGTATTAGTGTTTTGCTTGTAAAGAAAACAAGTATTCGTTCAAAGTTATACTTATCTCTAGCTGTTGTGTAACCATCCTTGCATAATATTCTTATATTCCTCGATTATCATATATCCTACGAGGTTTGGCAGTTGTTGTTTTTATAACAACATTTCAGGTGACTTTGGTAAGGCCGTAGAAAAAGGTTAGAAGTGATCGTGATGTAGTCCCCATCACTCATGATGTGGATTTTGATGGATATGGCTTATGACTTTTCATTTTTAGTCATTTAATCGTTGTACTTGTTTTATCTTGTAGCACTCAGGATGACTCTTCTTAATTATCGATACTTCGGTTATTTTGGAAGTACTTGTAAGGCCATTAAACCATATACATTTGTTGCATGAATTTGGTGAGGTACTTGGGTGTTGATGGTTTTTCTTACAAACTTTATTAGTTGTAAGCTTGGGTTCCTAAGCCTATGTTTAAGGCCATGGATGAATGGTAACACTTCTTCTCTCATATAAAATGATGATTTGTAATTGGGCTCTTTGGTGACGATTAAGATGGCGTATGGAAAATGTATGTATGTATGTGGAATTGTACAAATGGGATTCGAAACCATCGTTTGACAATGTTTTCAAAACATAAGTGTTAATCATCGATTTTACTCTCTAAGTGTTAAAACTTGGGAATCCCAATTGACAAAACCTTCTCAATGACTTGAACAATCTTAATCATGTTGTATCATGTTTTTGGAGGCATTCAAACAAAATTTTATTTCAAAAATAGGTTGTAAGATGTCAGCGAAATACCCATTTTCCGCACTATTCGCTCGAGTGGTGGTGGGTTTTCTCGAGTGGTTTCTGTTTCTGCAATTTCCCACTTTTAATCATGTAAAGTTTGGTTTTCGGGATCATGTGGGTATAGAGGTAGGACTTTGAGGATGGTATTTCTTGCTTCAACGCCCGTGTTAATTGGTTTGGGGTTCTATCTAGAAATGTGCCTAACTAATGCTCATTCTATTTAGAAATCCACACAAGTTGTTCGGATTGAGATATCAATCCAAGAAGCCTTCTTAGTATGTGACGAGGTGGCGTCATGCCGGTGTGGTTGATACTAGCATGTTGTTCCTTAGCTTATTTTGTAACATCCTGACCCTGGATAATAATAATAATCTTAAGAATTTCCAGTAATCGAAACTCAAACCGAATCATTATTTCATAAAACATTCCTTTAAAACGATAAAACGACGTTTCTTCAACAAATCTGTAAAACGGTTGAAAAATATTCTAACTCTTTTTGAAAAATTTCGGCAGGGTTTCCCCTATTTTTGGACTATCCCCAAATGGGAAATAACTCAAAAGGGCAATAACTTGTAAGAAGCAAGACAACAACCCAACAATGATATAGGCCCATTAGCATCTAAACTATGCTAATCTAAGACCAACATAGCTAAACCACGGAACAAACTAAACTACTACCCAACTTATCTCACATCTCAATAAATATAAAATGGGTGGCCATAAGGCTCTTGGAACCCATAAGAAAAAATATACAAACAAGCTATCCTAACTCAGAGAAGAAATAACGAACTAAAGACTACCCTCCGGTAGCTCACACGAAAGCATTATATGAATTTGGCCTTATAGCTGTACAGTCATCCAACTACAAAAACTGAAATGTGAAATATTATACATTCATCCAAAAGGAAAAAGGACGACAAGGTGAAATGAACAATTTGTTATCGGAAATCTTTTGCTTTCATGTCCTTGCATAAGTCTCCAACAGCTCCTTTGCTAAACCTGAAAAATGTTCGGAGGGCTGAGCCCCAGTAGCAGAATAATTGACAAAAGAAACTACAATATGATATGCAAGTTTGGAATATAACAAATATAGGTTTTAATCAGAAAAATATCACCATATCCAATTTCTTGAAAATAAGTATCACATGTCCGTTTTCAATCAAAAGAAATTAATAGTAGTGCAAGTAAGATGTTTTGATCATTTCAAGTCTGTATCCATCATTCCAAGTTCGATATTTCGGAATAATGCAACAACAATACATAAATCTCATGTGTGAAAAGTTTATCACCTTAAATATCTATCCAAAATCCTTATCATTGTTCACTCGACTTACCAACAAACACTTGTGAACTAATGTTCACAATCTCTTCATCAACGCTTAACCAATGTAGCACTTTTAAAAACCCGGAGGTTTGAAAGCATGGCTGACCTCTAAACGATCCAATGCAACACTTTTACAAACCCGGAGGATTGAAGGCATGGCCAATCTCTAAACAATCCAATGTAGCAAGTCACAAAGCGATGCAACGCTTTTACTGACCCGGAGGTCTGAGGGTAAGGCCGACCCATATCCAATCCAATGCAACTTTTTTATAGACCCAATGGTCTGAGGGCAAGGCCGACCCATCACAAAACAATGCAACTCTTTTATAGACCCGAGGGTCTGAGGGCAAGGCCGAGCCATATCCAATCCAATGAGACTCTTTTACAGAACCAGTGGTCCGAAGGCAAGGCCCACCCTTCACAAAGTAAGGCAATTCTTTTTACAGTCCCGATGGTCTGAGGGCAAGGTCAACCCATCACAAAACAGTGCAACTCTTTTACAGACCCGATGGTCTGCTGGAAAGGCTGATCCGTCTACTAAACATAATCACCAGGTCAAATCATCCAAAGCTAAGGCTATTGTAAGGGAGCCTACACATGTTCAAACACCTCTACCAACATTTTATTGATTAACAAGTCTTGCAAACGAGACAACCAACGTCTAGTTACTAGGATCCAATGTCCACAAGTATCACATTACACATAATACAGGGATGTATCATTTAGGACCATAACAGATAAGATACGTCTTATGCCAATTCCATCTCAGTGATGCTACTTTCATCAAAATTGTAAGAAGGGGGAAAATCCCCAACTCGGCGCACATAATCCAAATCGAATTCTAACTCGTTTTTATTCAAATTCGATCACATAGACATCATTCTAGCTAAGTCAATTCTTAGAATTCGATGACCAATTTTATAAGCTCAACTCAAAGCCTAATAAGGCTCACATTTGGGCACTCGGCAATCAAAGTATAAACTAATGTAAGATTTTGGTCAAAAATCAATCCATATCACAAACGGATTTATAGAGTCTTAAATCCTACCTCACAACCGAGATGATACCAAGAAGCGGACTCCAATCCATAGCTGTCCAGAACCAACCCCGAAAGCACGTCTAACTGTCAAAATCAAATTGCCAACTTGCGATATAATTAACGAGGATAAAATCCGATTGTCCAAAAATTACCAAATTTTAATCACGGGTTATATTCCATTTCATAATCATAGAATTGGGGCCAATTTCACAAAATCATCCCCGTAGGGCCAAAATCCCCAAATCAGCCCCAAAAATAAACCTGAAACCCTAAATAATCCAAAATTGAAATTGATTTCACAAGCATCATTCTAGAAAGCTTATATAATCACATATGTCTTCAATTTCATGCTTTAATCATCAATTGATCGAGAAAAACTCAAAATCCCAAAAACTACTCCCATCGGGTTCGAAGAACCCCAGTCCCCGATTAATCACAAAACCTTGATTAAATCTCAAACAAAATTACTAGAAATGTTCATAAGGCCTTGAATCTTATCTCTAACAAAGAAATCCGAAGAAAACAAACGGGATCGAAGCCCAGATCAACCGCTTGAGCCGTCAACGTTACGCGACTTCGTCACCCCAATTTCGACTCCTCTATGCTGCATCTCTCCCCCTCTTCTTACCGGTGATGGTGCCTGAGGCGCGCTGGGGTTCCGTGATAGTGGTCGGAGGAGGTCGCACCGGCTCCGCCTCCTCCTACTTCTCCGATGCCCTCTCTCTCTCTCTCTCTCTCTCTCTCTCTCTCTCTCTCTCTCTCTCTCGCCTCTCTCTGTTTTCAACTTCGCGTGACTTTATGCGTTTTGTTGCCCGAAACAAAACAAATCATTTTTTTTCTTTTTTTTTTGTTTAAGAATATTCTAGAAAAAAAAAATTATATATGAATAAGTACAAGCTTTTATCTTTTAAACAAAATTTTAATTTTTGGCAAAAAATATCCGGGTATAAAATAAATATTTTAAAATTCCTTTTTGATTTTACGTAATTTATTTAAATAAAATAGCTCAAGCCGTTACAACCTCCCTCACTTAGGAGATTTCGTCCTCGAAAACATAGCACACCTCCCGTAACAACTAAACCTGGATACATGGCACGAATCTCATCCATAATTAGCTGTACTTTCTGCTCACAAGCACTAGGCCAAACAAGGTTAATAATCAAACACAACGGAGACTCCAGCTCTCGAGCGACAAACGACCCTGCTAACATATAACCACCAAGAATGGCCCACTAAAACCATTATTACCAAAAGATTTCATCACATACGTACTGATCCATAATGCAATCTCATAACTTTGTCAATATCCGGTACATAACAGTGTACGATCATCAAGGCATAAGGATAGGCACACTTGAGTCCTTAACTATTGCCTGTGCAACAGAAATCGTACAATAAACTCAGATTTGGGTCCCACACAGGCATAGTTAGATTTATAACTGCTACACACTAGAAGAGTCCTTTATATAAGTACCAGATCAAGGGTTTAGTTCTCCTTTGGATAATTCCATAAAGGACATCAAACTCGATTGCTCATCATTCATACAATCTTGCGGTATCACGAATCGAAGAATGAAATCACCAGGAAACAATCGGATCACCACCGATACTTTAACTCACAGTTTGTTTGTTTTGAAGGCACTAACACGAGGTTACACGGGTATCACAGCGATCAACCACTTAGCCAGAATTCTTCAAATATCATTACAAAGGGATCAACTTACAGCAATACTCCCAAACACTCACATCAACCCATGAACTACATTATCCGAAAGTTTAATAACACGAATCTCAACATCAAATAATTAAGCAGCCTCACTGCCAAGTTAGTCCCATCTGAAATAGCTCTTATGGAACCTCCTCATAGCATCAAGCACTATGAACAACCTAAAGGAAACCACATATTGTATTTGTCTCGATCAGTTTCTAGAGATAAGAAACCCTAAGTCACACCATTTACACCCGGAAGATGGAACAACCAGTTCTCACTAAGGCTCATGAGAGAACACACTCAGCCTGTCACATTGGATCTTATTCACAGTTGTTAGATAATTAGCATGACGTAATGATACGTAGACACCTTAATCTCAATATATCCCAATCTGAACTAATAGTCGTTTCAGACAGTTAACCGCTTACCAACATATCTCGATAACATAGTTCGCCAGGGTCGACCCCATACCAAACCAATGCAACACTTTTACAACCCGAAGGTTGAGGGCATGGCTGACCCCGTAACTAAATCCATGGAGCACTTTTACATACCGGAAGGTATGAAGGCATGGCCGACCTTTATCATAATCCCATAGCCAATTAAAAAAATCTCTCCATAAAACTCAACAATATCACTAACAAAGAACAGGACATAGTTGGCTTAGAGGTCCACAATCATCACAATATCATACACTCTCCCACGTGAAGTCTCATATCAAGTCAAGAACTCATCGAAAGTAGAGATGGCATCATGCCACAAGTTAGCTTAGATAACTACAATTATCTGAACGGTGCCAACAAATGTGTATTAACACAGGATATCAAACAATTAAGATATCACAACTAGGGTATCACCAATCAATAACAACGATAGCGATAGTAAGGATGTCGTCAACCAACAACAATGGTATCAACAGTAGGGATATCATAAATCAACTAATAACATACCTGTCTTACAAATATTGTGCACGGTCATCGACAAAGGCTGCACATCAACTAGCCTATAACACATCATCATAACAACAACATATCACTAACCATATCATCAATACTTCCTCGAATCTCTTCTCCTGATACAGTTTAATACATTTCTTATGCCCCATCTCATTATCGCCTAATTCCATAGTTACAATTGGCAATCACACTGCTGGAATATGATTCAAAACGTCCAACCTTTCTATCGGAACATCATCGGTAACACCATCATCATCTAACTCAATGACATCCTAATGGTTCAAAGAAGTAACAACTTATTTCACCATTGAAGTCCCATTTCACAAAGTTCTTTATCGCAAACACACCTTCTTAGAAAAGGGGTGGGTGGGCGGTACTCCACAATCAAAGAAGATAACATCAAACATCCCTTCTACGAAACCGAAACAACTCATCCCAAACAGATATCAGCGATGTCACATGTCATTCTAGTCCCTCAGGACATCTAACATTCAAAAGAGGAAACTTTCAAACAAGGCATCTACCCTAAGGCGTCACATCTCGTCATAATCAGACTCCCCCACTTAATTATCATACATGGTCCATCGTACAATGCACTCCCATTCATACGCACCTAACCGTACATGGTTCACATCACAAAACAAAGCACAAGAACATATGATTAACGATTCGTGAGCCACCACATCTACGCAAATCATCCAGGGTAACTTCTGAACTCATAGGCCTACCCTCCCTGGGATACCCATCATAATCTTACTCCCGCAGATAAGATACTCACTATCCGAGAAACAATATATCCATCACAACACGTGAATAGTCCAATATATAAGCTTGTCAACACATTATTTACATAGTGGCCTCCATCGCGTCGTCGTCCCCGAGACATCAAAGCATTATATAAAGATAGGGGAGATAAATGCCAACCCATAACCCAAAGTCATAAACTTATCCCGAGGATAAGCCCATCAATATCCCAATGACCAATTGGTCGAGGGTAGAACATACATTCACTAAGTCATGTAAGCACGACAAGATAAAACCACATACTGATGAGGTTTCTTGGAATGATTTCTCAATCCGAACAACTTGCCTGGATTTCGAACTAGAATGGGTGTTCGCGAGGTGCCTTTCCAAATGGAACCCCAAAGCTGTAACCCAGACGCCGAAGCAAGAAACATCATCCTCAAAATCCTACCTCTATATTCACATAATCACCTAGCATACGCAAGTAAGTCGCATTGCATAACAAGCACATAAGCACACAGAACATGGATGCAACAAGCAACACATCCCTCTCGGTACAACACATGACACTTCCCACGATCCTAAGGTATTCGAGCTTAGAGCTCTGATACCATCTGTAACATCCTAACCCCGGATAATAATAATAATCTTAAGAATTTACAGTAACTGAAACTCAAGCCGAATCTTTATTTCATAAAACATTCCTGTAAAACGATAAAATGTCATATCTTCAAGAAACCTCTAAAACAGTTGAAAAATATTCTAACTCTTTTTGGAAAGTTTTGGTAAAGTTTCCCCTTTTTTAGGATCCCCAAATGGGTAATAACCTGTAAGAAACAAGACAACAACCCAACAATGATATAGGCCCATCAGAGGCATCTAAATTATGCTAATCTAATAGTAATATAGCCGATCTAAGACACAAACTAAACTACTAGCCAACTTATCTCGCATCTCAATAAATATAAAATGTGTGGCCATAAAGCTCTTGAAACCCATAAGCAAAACTATACAAACAAGCTATCCAATCTCAGAGAAGAATTAACGAATTAAAGACTACCCCACGGTAGCTCACATGCAAACATAATATGAAATTGGCAATATGGTCATACATTCATCAAACTACAATAACTGAAATGTAAAATATTATACATTCATCCAAAGGGAAAAAAGACAACAAGATGAAATGAACAATTTGTTATCCAAAAGCTTTTGCTTACCTATCCTTGCATAAGTCTCGATGAGCTCCTTTGCTAAACCTAAAAAATGTTAGGAGGGTTGTGCCCCAGTAGCAGGATAATAGACAACTGAAACCACAATATGATACGTAAGGTTGGCATGTGAAAAATATAGATTTTCACCAGAAAAATATCAATGTATCCCATTTCTTCAAAATAAGTATCACATGCCCGTTTTCAATCCAAAGAAAATAATCGTAGTGCAAGTAAGAGGTTTTGATCATTTCAAGTCTGTATCCATCATTCCAAGTTCTATATTTTGGAATAATGCTACAACAATACATAAATCTCATGTGTGAAAAGTGTGTCTCCTTAAATGTCTATCCAAAATCGTTATCACTATTCACTTGACTTATCAACAAACACTTGTGAACTTATGTTCACAAACTCTTCATCAACCCTTAACCAATGCAGCACTTTTATAAACCCAGAGGTTTAAAGGCACGTCTGACCTCTAAACGATCCAATGCAACACTTTTATAAACCCAGAGGTTTGATGGTGTGGTCGACATCTAAGAAATCCAATGCAAAACTTTTACAAACCAAGAGGTTCGAAGGCATGACCGACCCCTAAATAATCCAACGTAACAAGTCACAAAGCGATGCAACTCTTTTACAAACCTGGACCTCTGAGGGCAAGGCCGACACATATCCAATCCAATGCAACTCTTTTACAGACCCAATGGTCTGAGTGCAAGGCCGACCCGTCAGAAAACAATATAACACTTTTACAGACTCGATGGTCTGAGGGCAAGGCCGACCCATCACAAAACAATGAAACTCTTTTATAGACCTGATGGTCTGAGGGCAAGGCCGACTCGTATCTAATCCAATTCAACTCTTTTACAGACCCAATGGTCTGAGGGCAAGCCTAAACCATCACAAAATAGTGTAACTCTTTTACAGACCCGATGGTCTGAGGGCAAGGCCAAGCCGTCTACCAAACACAATCACTAGGTTAAATCATCCAAAGATAAGGCTATTATAAGGGATGCTACACATGTTCAAACACCTCTACCAACATTTCATTGATTAACAAGGGTCTTGCAAACAAGACAACCGTCTATTTACTAGGACCCAATGTCAACAACTATCACATTACACATAATATGAGGATCTATCATTTAGGACCGTAAACAGTAAGATACAACATATGCCAATTCCATCTAAGTGATGCTACTTTCATAAAATTATTCTAAGGGGGAAAAGCCCCAACTCGGCACACATAACCCAAATCGAATTCTAACTTGTTCGGAGTCAAATTCGATCACATTGACATCATTTTAGCTAAGTCAAATCTTAGAATTCGATGACCAATTTTATAAGCTCAACTCAAAGCCTAATAAGGCTCATGTCCGAGCATTCGGCAATCAAAGTATAAACTAATGTAAGATTTTGATCAAAAATCAATCCATATCACCGATGGGATTTAGAGAGTCTAGAATCCTACCTCACAACCGAGACGATACTAAGAAGCGGAGTGCAATCCATTGTCGTTCCGAACCAACCCTAAAGTGCATCCAACTGTCAAAATTAAATTCCTAACTTGCTATTTAATTAATGGGGACAAAATCCGGTTATTTAGAAATTATAATATTTTAATCACGAGTTATATTCTATGCTATAATCATAGAATTAGGGCCAATTTCACAAAATCATCACCATAGGGCCGAAATCCCCAAATCAGCCACAAAAATCAACTCAAAACCCTAAATGTTCCAAAATTGAAATTGAATTCACAAGAGTCATTCTAGCAAGCTTAGATAATGACATCTATGTTCAATTTCATGATTTAATCACCAATGGATCGAGAAAAACTCAAAATCCTGAAAACTACTCCTGTCGGGTTCGAAGAACCCTAGGCCCCGATCAATCACAAAACCTTGGCTAAATCTTAAAAAAAATTACTTGAATCGTTCATAAGGCCTTGAATCTTACCTCTACCGAAGAAATCTGAAGAAAACAAGCTGGATCGAAGCCTAAATCAACCAACTGTGTGCGTTTTGCTGCCGAAAACAAAACAAATCATTTTGTTTTCTTTTTTTTTTTGTTTAAGAATAATCTAGAAAAACAAATTAAATATGCATAAATACAAGCTTTTATCTTTTAAAAAAATTTTAATTTTTCG
>JAULLH010547938.1:0-10619 GCA_035668455.1 Sarracenia alabamensis | reverse complement strand
GCACTATTTTTCTTTATTTCCGCTGCATCTTTGATTGCTAGAAATAAGTTTAAAAGAGACCGAAAAAGTTTAGTTTTTCCATCAACCTATTCACCCCCCTCTAGGTTGCCTATACCGGCGACCAACAAGTTCTACTAGAATGAACTTGATTCCTTTTTCCTTAAGCTCAGGAGGTATGAAGCTGATAGGAGTTGGTTCAGGCACTTCAGTCTGAGTTGGTGCATGCACTTCAGTTGAAGCTTGAGGCTGGTAGAATTTGGCTTGGAAATCATGAACTCGGGCTTGAGCCTCAACTGTGGCCTTTTTGACTACATCCATCTCCTTCTGAAAGTCTTCATCTTCTATATGCACGAAGCTAGGTCTATTTTCTTCCTTGTGAGTGCCAGCTATCCTTGCCAAAGCTTCAGCCAAAGCAGCTTCCATTATAGCCATGTTCTCTCTGTATTCTGTGCCCATCAGATCAAATACTTACATGTTGGAGTTGGCTATAAAGTGTAGTCCCCCATCTAGTTAGTTAGACACTTTACGACCCGAGTCAGCAGCTGAATCGATATCCTTTCGAAGAAGTCGTTCAGTCTTCTCAAGGACATCAACCATTTTAGTGAGGTTGAGGACATTATTGTTCAGATCAAAGATATCTGAAATAACTTTCTTCTCAAAGGATTTTTGAGAGGAGGCAATAGAGTGAAGGAGGGTAAGAACCTGAGATTGAAAAGTAGAAGAGGAGGTTGAAGATGAAGATGCAACAGGAATAGATGTAAGTGGAGTATCATCAGGAAGGGGTTTGAGAATAAGAACATCGTCCCCAAAGGGAGGAAGAGGTCCTGATGATGGAAGAGAACAGACTGGCCTAGAAGGGGTAGGAACAGGGACTGCAGCAGGGGCTACAAGTGGAGTAGGTGCAACTGGTGGAATGGGTGCATCGAAAGTTGGAACAACATGTGGAATAGAAGAAGATGTTTTTGAGGGACTGCTTAAAGATCTAACAGTAACCCAAACACCATCAACCTTGGTGATTTGCATACGAGCAAGGGTAGTTGACCCATAGAGGTCATATCTTTTGAAAGGAATAATTTTTCAGAGGCTAGGTTAAGCTTGAAAGACTGAAAGATTTTGGTCTAATACATGCCATGAGGAAGACATGATGCCACATATGAGAAATGAAAAGGTATCCAAGGTTAAGGTCCTTTTGATTTAAAATGCACCACATCACAAACACTTGAATATAAGTGATTTTATCATATTTTTCCAAGGTAGGGACAAAAATGTGATTCACCATATGGAGAAGAATTCTCATTTCAGCTTTTAGTATACCAGCATCTAAATGCTTGGCTACTACAAACTCAGGGTTTTCAAAAATTGCTTTAATAACATCATTATATGAGAATCCTTCACATTCAATGGTGTTTTGCTTGTAATTGATGCAAATTTTACCATTGGGAATACCTAGGATTTCATTTATCAGTTGTGGAGATAGGACAAAATCAATGTTATTGACCCAAGTGGATATGGATCAGATTTTGAAAGAGATGGGTCAATGTGAGTGTATAATGTTCTGATAAGATTTGGATAATGGAGAAGTTAAATTTCAACTAACTTTTCCCACCCAAGAACAGAGAAAAGATCTCTGAATTTCATGCCAATAGAATCGAAATATCTAAGATGAATACTACGTCTAGGGGCTATGTCTTGATTAGCAAACTTAGACGAGTAGAGATCAATGAAATCAGATAATTTGAATAGAATTAACTCACCCCTGATCTCTACATGTTGCGAGGTTGACAAAACTTTTCCCTAGTCCTTTGAAGTCTTGCTCGGTGTTGATATCTCCTTTCCTTTGTCCTTCGAAGTCTTGTTCTTCTTCAGGGGCCTAGGGTTAGGAGAACCCTGGTCGCTGCTACGTTTTGAAGTCTTGTGCATTAATTTAGGAGACATGATGATCGAATGAGGGTTCGAAGAAGGTAAGGGTTTGAAGAAGAGAAGAGCATATGTAACGTACTGGATGCGAAATGTTTGAATGAGAGGTGAAACGTTTTAAAAGAGGTCCCACTAGATATATATAGGATAACTAAGGAGCCGAAACGTTTAGAGCGTGAGTCGAAACATTTCGAGTCCAGAGAGATGTCTTGAGATAGGACTAAAAAGGGACGAAACATTTCGAACGAGAGGCGAAACCTTTATGGAAGAGCTGAAACATTTCTGTGATGAGGAGAAACCTTTTTAGAAAAGGATTCAAAACATTTTACAAAGAGTCAAAACATTCCACAAAGGGACGAAACCTTTTTACAAGGTTTCGAAACCTTTCATCAAGAGCCAAAACTTTTTCTCAAAGTTTCGTATTCTTTCAAGGAAAAGCAGGGGCCTGTGCACTTTCAATACAAAACAATTAAAGAGCAAGGTATAGCATATAATTCATGAATATGAAGCACATAACATACCAAGTTCTATTCAAATAAAGCATATCCTTTCTTCATTCAATGGTTTTGTAAAGATATCAGCAAGTTGGTGGTCCGTGCCTATGAATTCAAGTTCTATGTTACCTTTTTGCACATGATCTCTAATAAAGTGATGTGTAATCTCTATGTGCTTCGTTCTTGAATGTTGTATGAGATCTTTAGATATGTTTATGACACTAGTGTTGTCACGCTTAATGGGGATGTGATCTAGATGAAAACCACAGTCTTCTAGTTGTCATTTATCCACAGAATTTGTGCACAACAGCTACCACCTGCTATGTATTCAGCCTCGGCTGTAGACAAGGCTACTAAATTCCGTTTCTTGCTAAACCAAGAGATAAGTGAGTGTCCTAACAATTGACAAGTCCCACTAGTACTTTTTCTATCTACTAAAGAATCGGCATAATCAGCATCCGAACAGCCAAATAATTCAAAGGCTATTCCTCTAGGATAAAATAATCCTAGGTTCTGTGTTCCAAAAAGGTATCTAAGGATGCGCTTAACAGCAGTCACATGGGATTTTTTAGGATTATATTGAAATATAGCACACATACAAACACTAAACATGATGTCAGGTCTGCTAGAAGTAAGATAAAGAAGTGAACCAATCATACATCTATATCGTTTTTCATCCACTGCAATTCCATCCTCATCTTAGTCAACTTTTGTTGTAGGACACATAGAAGTGCCTAATGGTTTTCCCTTGAGTATATCAAATTTCTTCAATATCTCCTTGGTGTACTTGGCTTCACTTATGTAAATCCCTTCTTGGGATTGTTTGATTTGAAGTCCGAGGAAGAAGTTGACTTAGTAAAGTCCTTGCATCATACTCATCTCAAATTCTCCCTGCATTGACTTAGTAAAGTCCTTGCAAAGAGTTTCATTAGTAGCACCAAAGATTATATCATCTACATAAATTTGAACAATTAGCATATCATTTCCTTTGGATTTTATGAAAAGGGTAGTGCCAATTGTTCCTCTTGAAAATCTATTTTCAATTAAAAATTTACTCAATCTTTCATACCATGCTCTAGGTGCTTGCTTTAAGCCATTAAGAGTCTTAGTAAGTTTATAAACATGATTTTGAAAATAAGGATTTTCAAAACCAAGTGGTTGCTTAACATAGACTTCTTCTGAAATAAATCCATTTAAGAAAGCACTCTTGACATCCATTTGATAAAGTTTGAAAATTTTAAAACATACAAATGCAAGTAGCATCCTAATAGCTTCAAGCCTAGCTACCGGAGCAAAAGTTTCATCAAAATCGATGCCTTCTTCTTGATTGTAACCTTAGGCTACCAATTAAGCTTTATTCCTAAGAACTATTCCATTCTCATCCTTTTTGTTTCTAAAAACCCATTTTGTGCTAATGATGGAATGTTCCTTAGGTTTTGGAACTAAAGTCCAAACTTTATTTCTTTCAAATTGGTTAAGTTTTTCTTGCATAGCTAAAATCCAAAATTCATCATTTTTGGCTTCCTCAAAAGATTTTGGTTCTATTTCAGAAAGGAAAGCTAAGTTACCATAGAAATTATATAGAGATGATCTAGTTTTTATACCTTGAGATGGATCACCAACTATAAGATCTTTTGGGTGACCATGGGCATACCTCCACTCCTTTGGAAGTGCTGAATTCTCTGCAGATTCAACATTTTCTGCTTGAGTAGTAGCAGGCTACTGTGAAGTTGAGGTTTCCTCCAAGTTTTCTTTGATGAAGATGTCTTGATAACCTTTTTTTAAATTCTGTAAATCTTCTTCAAAAAATTCCTTAGGAGAAGCATGATTAGATTCATAAAAAACAACATGCACAGATTCTTCAATAACATGGGTCTTTTTGTTGAAGATTCTATAAGCCTTACTAGGCAAAGAATGGCCTAGAAAGTTTCCTTCATCAGCTTTAGCATCAAACTTGCCTAAGGATTCTTTGTTATTGTTCAAGACAAAACACTTACATCCAAAAGCCCGAAAGTAGCTAATGTTAGGTTTTCTTCCTTTCCATAGCTCATAAGGAGTTTTCTTTAAAAGAGATCTTATCATAGCCCAGTTTATGATAAAACAAGCTGCATTGACAGCTTCAGCCCAAAAGTATCTTGGAAAATTATTTTCACAAAGCATGGTTCTAGCCATTTCTTCCAAAGTCCTATTCTTCCTCTCAACAACTCCAGCTTGTTGAGGGATTCGAGGAGCTAAAAAATTGTGGCTAATACCATTCTCATCACAAAATTTTTCAAAGTCTTTATTTTCAAATTCTCTTCCATGATCACTTCGGATGCTAGTTATTTGAAAACCTTTTTCATTTTGAATTTTTTTAGAAAGTTTTGCAAAGGAATTAAATACTTCATCCTTATGGGCTAGGAACAAAACCCAAGTATATCTAGAGAAGTCATCTACTATAACAAAAGAATATCTCATGCCTCCAAGGCTTAAAGTCCTTGTAGGACCAAATAAGTCCATATGCAATAGTTGTAGTGGGCCTAAAAGTTGAAATCTCATTTTTTGAATGAAATGAACTTTCTTGTTTGTTTGTTTGCTTGTTTGTTTGTCAATAACCCCAAAAAAAACTTCTTGTTTGTTTACCTTGTTGGCATGCATCACATACTTTATCCTTTTCAAAATTGATTTGGGGCTTAAAAGCCCCCCAATCTACGTCTTGGTGTTGGAGGAAGCTTCTTCAGTTGAGGCCCTTAGTTAAAAGGTTCTTTAAATATGTGATAGGCAATGGTAAGGACACATATCTATGGTGGGATCTGTGGCATCCATGGGGTAGCATTATTGAAGCTAAGGGGCATCAGATTGTCTATGACTCAGGTATAGGCTTATTCTCAAAAGTTGAGACCTTAATTGAAGGCAATACATGGAAGTACCAAGTCTCCTTGCATATTGTTTGGTTTCTTAATATATAATGAAATCTTCAGATCACGAGTTCGAGGCTTGGTAGCTACAGAACCTTGGTCAAATTTGCAATTTACATACTTACCTTACCCAAAAAAAAAACATGGAAGTGGCCTCCAGTATATACAGGTGACCTACTGGAAATGCAGGTAGCTACAATTTCTGACCACCTCCACCTCTCCTTTACTGGCCTCAATTCCTTCCATAAGGACCCAATGGAAAATATGTTACCACTTGGGATAGGCTCCAGCCGTTTGGAATGGAGGGGGACTTCAAGTGCACCTTTTGTGCAGCAGAGGTGGAATCCCACTGCCATCTCTTTTTCTCCTGTCCTTTTTCTACGTATATCTGGAAACAAATTCTGAACAAATGCAACATCTACCATTGGGAAACATCTTGGGCAATTGGCTGAAGTGGATGGAGAAAAAAGCAAAGGGATGTTCTCTTAAATCCATACTTGTTAAATTGGCATTTTCAATTTCGGTTTATCTTTTATGGAAGGAAAGAAATATGAGGAAATTTCAAAGTAAAGGAACTACAAAAACTGTTTTGTTTAAAAATATTGAGTTAACTATCAGAGATGCCCTTTCAAATAGGCGAGGGATCCCAGAATGTCCAGTCAACCTGAACATTCAGCAGCTATGGGGCCTCCCGTTGCTTATTTTTGGAAAGGAACATGTTGTGTCTTGATTTTAAATATTTTTTCTTGGTTTCGTTTTGTACAGATCCATTTGGTTTCAGCCAAGAAGGAAAAAGTGCCGAAGAGGGTAAACCTTCTGAGGCACATGGAACCTGCTGTAAGGAAAGGCTTGGCCTGTTTGGAAGCCTGCACCAAGAAGAAGAGGGGTCGAAGATGTTAGCTTGATTGTTAATCGAAGACAGGTAAAGTATGGTTTTGATTTTTGGTTTTCAACTAGCTATGAGGGTTGTTCATAGCATCGTTTAGTGCCTTTCCCTACGGCCTTTATAGAGGCGTGTGTGTGCGTAAATTTTCTGTTTAAGTTTCTTTTTAGTTTCCTTTGGGTTCCCAAAACAAAGAAATCTCTTTGTTTGCTTTGGATTAGACTTGATTTTGGTGCCCCATCTTGCGTTGGTAATCAGTTAGGCTGAATTTGTTTCTCCAATAGCATTTCCTTGTTTTGTATTTTCAAATTCTTGCCTATTTTCGATTACTCTTAAACTGTTAGATGGAGTGCGTTGTATGGTTATAGCAGGCTCCTTGGTTTTCCTGTATGCTGTTGCTGCTACTACTTAGTTTGCTGCATTTTGGTGACCTGTTGGTATTTTGAGTAGTTTAATGCTTATGGGGGTGCCGAAGTTGTAGAAATTCTTATGTTGCTGGTGTATTGGGTGATCCATTCGAAGCTGTGTGTGCCTATCTGGCCTAGCTGCTGTTTGTGAGTTTGCTGCTGTCTAAATGATATTCTAGGCAGGCAAGCTCGAAGTGTTGCTGATCTTGGTGGAAGTGTTGCTGCTATATGGATTTAATAGACGGTTAGGTCTTATTGTGAAATGAAATGTAAGTGGTGTCTGAATTGTAAGTAAGTTAATGTTTGCTGCTTCTGTTTTGGTTGTTTTGGTTAGCTTTTGGGTGAATTAGTCGGTGCGTGTCTTCGATTGTAAAGCCTGGGGAATACCCCTTGTAAATATGTAATTTTTTCTCTTTTTTTAAAAATGTTACAGTTACCTTACCGAAAAAAATCACTAAGTCCTTTTTCAAAAGTTTTGAAATCAAGTTCATGTGAGCATGTCCAAGTCTCCTATGCCACAACCAACTATTATCATTTAAGGCGGCTAAGCACTTGGTGTCATTCTTAGAAAGATCATTAAGATTGAATGTATAGACAATCTCATGCCTTTGACCTTCTAAGATAACTTTGTTATCAATTAAGTCTTCTATGATACATTTGGCATGATCAAACACAACCTTATAGCCTTTGTCACAAAGTTGACTAATGCTAAGAAGATTATGTTTTAAACCATTGGCCAATAAAACATTTTCAATAGAAGGGGGAGGGTTTTTACCAATACAACCAATACCTATGATCTTCCCTTTACTATTGTCTCCGAATGTTACAAATCCTCCATCTTTCGGTTTGAGTGATATGAACATTGACTTGTCACATGTCATGTGTATTGAGCAGGTACTATTAAGGTACCACATCCCTTCCTTAGAAGAGGTTGAAACATACCTGAAAATGCAATCAAGTGTTGATTTTTGGTACCTAAATATTTTTGGATCCTTTAATGTTAGTCACAGGAGGAAGTGTTCCCTAAGGAACCCAAGCTTTTTTAGTAGAGAAATTAATTTTATCGGGAGGTTTTCTGTTAGGACAGTGAGTGACAATGTGTCCATGCTTGTAGTAGTGAAAACAAGTTACATTCTTATGATTTGAGGATACTTTGACAAAAATGTTGCTAAGAAATTTCAGTTTCTTTTTTGGCTTATTCCCAGTCCAGCCTTATCGAAGAAGCATTTTTGTTTTCCAAGAAGTTTGTCTAAATTTTTCTTCCCTTCAGTGAACTTGCATTTAGTTTTAGTAAGGTCTTCAACCTTATCATTTAAAACTTTGTTTTATGCAATTCTGAAATGGTTGCAACAGAATTTTGTTCTTGTAAAACAGATTTTTCTTTGTTCAAATTTTCCATTTGTGTTTTGTAAGAAAGGACTGAGTTTTTTAAGAAAGAATTCTTAGCAGCCATTTTTCTCAATTCATAGTGTAAATCCTCAAATGCATTTTGTAATTCTTCTAAGGAAAAAGGACCAGGAGTTATCTCATCATCGTCCTCCATTGCCATGAGGTACAAGTTTGCTACTTCATTTTTCTCTTTTTCTTCCTCAGAACTGCTATCATAACTCACTCCCCATGCAGCCATCATTGCCTTCTTGAAGCCCTTTTTGTGCTGTTTTCTGAGTTGGGGTCATTCGGCTTTGATGTGGCTAGGCTTCTTGCACTCATAGCAAATGATTTCATCATTTTTGTTCTTGCTTGGGTCTCCTTTGGATTTTGAGCGTTCACCTCAGAATCCATCATTCTTGAAGAATTTCCTTCCTCCCTTTTTGCTGCTAGGAACCTCTTGAACTTCCTTGTGGTAAGACCCATGTCTTCATTTTCATCATAAGAGGTATCCTCATCAGATTCTTCTTCTTAAGCGGTTGACTTGAGAGCAATGCTCTTCTTGTAACGTCCTGACCTAACTGGAATAATAATCTCATAACGAATATCCAATAACCGAGACCCATGCTGAATATTCATTTCTTTAAAACATTGGTTTGAGAAAAATAAGAATATTTTCCTTTTTCAAGAATTTTAAGAAAAGATTGGAAAATATTCTAATTCTTGAAAGATTTAGAAATTTCGGCAGAGTTTCCTCTGTTTTTAGACTATCCCAAGTTATCGACAACCTGTAAACATATACATGGACATCAATAATCAAAATAGGCCCTTCAAGGGCATCAACAACCACACTCTTAAGCTATACTATGCTATACCAAGCCGATAACGGCACAACCATACAACTACTCAACAAACTAGCTCGAAATATCAATAAATCAAGGGTGGTCCGTAGGCTCTTGCAACCCGAAAGCAGCAAAAAACAAAACAATACTAACTAAACTGAAACGGAAATTAACACTATCCATTAGCATCTCACATGCATGCTGGAAATGATAAAGGGCCTTATGGCCATACAGTAATCCAACAATTGAAATGAAAATAAAACTGAATATATACTTCCATTAAATAAGTACTAAGGTGCGAAAGAAATCAAAAGAAAAGAGTGTAAGCTTCAGATTCTCCTGTCCAAGCTCCAGCTATGCAAAGTGCTCTCTTTTTACTATACCTAAAAAATGTTAGGGTGGCTGAGCCACGATTGTAGGATAATAGACATAATAAATCCAAAAAACAATATACAAGGTTGATTATGCAGCAACAAAAGTAAAATGGTTTTCAAAATAAAACCATAATCATTTTCTGTAGTCCAAAACCATGGCTGCATAACCCAATTTCTGTAGTCCTAAACACATTTGGTCCAAAAGCTTTTGAATAAAAGATTATCAGTTGAAAAACCGCGTTCTTCCCATTAAACTTAACTTGTAACTTCGAAATAGTAAATAACTACACTTTGTACGCTAACAGGCATAAACTGCCAAGTGATGGCAGGTCTAACTCATCAAGAGGGAAAAACGGTTACTACATAATAAACTGAGTAACCTAAAGCCTACAGAAGGCTCTACTCTCATCTATCTAAAGGTGATAAATGGTGCCACATGTCCAAAGACGTAGAGAAGCTTAAAAGCTACGATATGTACATCTACATCTCGTAAATGATAATATGATCATGCTCATATGAATAATGCACATATAATCCAAACCAAACACCATGTATCGTAAAGTAAACAAGCTATGTCCCATTCCATAACTCGTAAACATTACGCGTACATACTCACACACCCGCGTATCGTAAAGTAAACAAGCTATGTCGCATTCCATAGCTCGTAAACTTTATGCTACAAATACACACACACCAGAAACGGACCTCGGAGTAACGGACGAGTCTAACGTCGGTTGTACAACCCCCACGGAACACCCATCGTGGACCAACCTCACGGAACACCCATCGTGAGTCTCTTGGAACTCCCATTGTGAGTTAGAAGTGAGTCAATAGTGATCATCACCTGTTGTACAACCCCCATGGAACGCCCATCGTGGACCAACCTCACGGAATGCCAATCGTGAGTTGGAAAGCTTAGACTCCACTCCCCACTCCCCATAGGTCCCAAAGCTAAAACACATATATCCACAATACACAACAACCAGGTTCCTAATTATGGGAACCTACATCACAAAAATCTAGGCCATAATAGCCACAATCTCAACAGGGTTCTTACGACCCAAATCGGTGATTGTAATCACCATACACAATAGTCACAAACATCTAGCACAAAGACACAAGCGATGTGCTCCAACGGATCACCAAAAATCTACACACACGTACCCACAAACAAAATGTGTAAGGGTACCTATACGGATCATCTAACAATGGATCACATATACCAAGCTTAGGCCATAAAAAGTAAGCTTAGGGATCATCAAACGGTGCTCTAAACCAACACAAAGGCGTCCACATACATGTAAAAAACAATATATGGATATCAACAAAAGGGATACCCTAATCCACACATCTCACGGTCGTAGACAATAAGGGCCATTGTAAGGGAGCCCATACTGGTCCAATCGCATAATCGATTCACCAACATAAATGCTAAGG
>JAULLH010547829.1:0-10627 GCA_035668455.1 Sarracenia alabamensis | reverse complement strand
TTAGTTTGGCAATGTCACGATTAGAATAGACAAAAAACTCTAAGGCTATCAATCTAAGAAAGAATAATGCTATGTTTAATATATATATATATATATATATATGAAGTATCCAAAGATAGACTTAACAACAATCAAGTATGATTCTTTTAGACATGACTGAAATCTTGTACACATACAAACATTGAACATGATATTGGGTTTATCAGCATTTAAATAAAGTAGAGAACCGATCATACCTGATACTGCTTTTCATGTACTGATTTACCAAGATTATTTTTAGAACGCATTAAGGTTCCTATTGGTTTGACATTGAGCATGTTAAACTTCTTGAATATGTCAATTGTGTACTTCGTTTGATTGATGTAGATCATTTCATTTGTTTGCTTGATTTGGAGTCTGAGAAAGCAGTTGAGTTCTCCCATAATATTCATCCCAAACTCACTATGAAACGCCCCAAAACCCAGCATACTAAAAACTACCAAAGCAACCTGAGTCGAAAGCTCGACTCAAGTCGAGACCGAAAATCTACTAATTAAAGCTTAGGAAAAAGTTAAGTTTTAATTCAATTAAAACCAAACAAAGCCTTTATCCAAGGAACCATTTTGTGATCTAATAATATACATACTATGCCTTAAAAAGTGCATGAAAAGCCTGCAAAAGTACCCCCAAGAGTTTGAGTAAAAAGCAGCAAATTCGGACATTCAGAAAATACAGGAGGCGCTCGAGCGCGCCTAACCCCGCTCGAGCGCACAGGTGGCAGAGGGTTTTGATCGAAAAGTTAGTTTTGGTCCTAAAATTTCATTTTTTTCCTTTTTGCTTTAAATTACCTTAAACCAATGAGAAACTTATTTACAAAAAAGGGTCTACCAAAAGAAACTCTTTCCTCTTGAAAATTCTTGTTAAAACTAGAAAACTGTTATTTTTCGAAAACATGTTAAAACTAACCTAGCATGCTTTTCCGACTAAAAACAAAGCTAGCCAAACGGAACTCTATATACCCACTCGGCACATCGTCCTCATAACATATATCAAATGAACTAAATAGAATTCAAATAAACAAAAACCGGGACTTTGGAGCCAAAAAAATAAGCTTAATCATGGAAGATATCAAGGAAACAAAAATCAACTTAATGCATAAACTGTGTTTTTTCTCCCAAGCTTATACAAAACCTAAGTATATAAATTATACATAAACCCCCGAGCTCCCGCCTCAATCCGCTATCTCCTTCCTAAGATCACCTGTTTGTTGTCGTAGACAACGTGAGCCACAAGCTCGTAGGAAGCAAACTATGCAAGAACTAAGTATGCTATATAAGGATGACATGCGATAAGCAAATAGAGTTTATCTAAAGCCAGATAAGGATACAGTTTTATGTTTAAAACTAAAAAATTTACCTCATATCATATTTTCTTTATATAAAATAGTTTATATAGTAACCACTCCCAGCCTCGCCACAATAGGCTCACAGAGAGAACCATAGAACACAACCTCCCGGCCTCGCCCGTAGGCTTACGGGGAGAAAACGAGGAATCACATCACAGCCTCGCCCATACGCTTGTGGGGAGAAATCATAGTGATATAAATTCTAATCTATATAAAAGCAATGATTCTTTCAAAAAAAAAAAAAAAAATATAAAAGCAATGATTACCATACAAGCAAACAATCACAACAATAATTAATGCTAGTTACACGAATAAACACGAATATCGAAAGAAATTCGGTTAATGTTGAATCATAAGTTAAGTTCAAGGAAAAATGATTGAACTTAGAGTAAAATTTTTGATTCAATCATTCGTTCGGTCACCCTGGACTTTCCCAAAAAGCACCATCTTAGAACCCTAAGGTCCAGCCATCGCCATTTACCAGAAAAGCAAGCATGTTTTGAAAAAAGCCACTCAAAAACCCGTTTTTGCCAAAAAATGCTAAACTTAGGAAACACATTTTAGATACGGCTATCCAATCAAAAATTTGGAAGCATAGATAAATCACAAGCTCTATCGTAATAGAGAAAAACTAACTTGTTTCTCATTCCGTTATTTTTATGCCCGATAAAGTGTACAATAGCTAAATATCGTAAATAACATAATTTAAGCATAAGCCGTCTAAATTCAAATATGAAAATACAGACCTCTCATAATCATGATCACGAACAAGGAAAGCTAAAAATTTTCCGAGAAAACCTGGTCGCAACGTCCGAAACATGCAAAATTATTATAGAAAAGCATGATAATCAGCATAACAGCTATTAATACATGAAACTAGCCTCACATATAACAGGAGAAGTTCAAGAGTAGGTCGTTTCCTACAACATGAAGTCGTCTAAAGATGAAAAATCCAAAACAAGGCTAGCCAATGCAGTCTAAATCAAAATCTGGCTCGGTGAACACGTAGCCCTCAACTCCCGGATCAAGCGTGCAGGTCCAGAATCTGACCCAAAGCCTCCAGATCTGTAAAAATACAAGCCCAAACCTCTGGTTTCCTATTCTAGAGAGAAGGGAGAGAGAAAAGTTAAAGTTTTCTCAAAAAGCCAAACACTTCGTAATATATAAAGGCCCAGTCAACCTAAGTGCGCTTGAGCGGGCACAACCCGCGCTTAAGCACGTGGTTGATGTATGCCCGACATGGAAAACAATTTTGAATGCCACGAGTTTTGGCCCAATTGCCTCGAAACCTCCTATGACAACACGTGACAACATAACAGTCAACCCAAAAAGAGGGTAAGTCAAAAGCCTTTGATGGTCGAATCAAAATTTAAAATACTGTCCGAGAACAAGTACTTTAAGTTTGAAAATCGAACCGCCTAACCGAACACCGCACGTGTAAAACAGGGTCGGGTCCTTACGTACCATGCATAACATTAACAAACTTTTTACAAATGGATTCATTGGTTATACAAAAAATGATATCTTATAAATAAATTTGTACAATAAGCATATCATTCCCTTCGATTTAATAAAGAGATCCGTGCCTACTTTCCTCTTTGGAAATGAATATAAATCAAGAATTTTAAGAGTTTGTCATACTAAACTCTTGGGGCATCTTTCAATCCATAGAGGACTCTGGTAAGTTTATAAACATAGTTTGGAAAATCTGGATTTTCAAAAACCAAGAGGTTGTTTCACATAAACTTTCTCGGCTATAGAACTATTTAAAAAGGCACTATTGACATGCATTGGATAAAGTTTGAAATTCTCTAATAAAGCAAAAGAAATCAACATCCTAATGGCTTCAAACCTAGCTATAGGAGCAAAAACTCCTTCATAATTGAAGCCCACTTCTTGATTTTAACCTTGGGCTATCAATTGAGCTTTGTTTCTAAACGCCACTCAATTTTCGCCCATCTTATTTCTAAAAATCCATTTTACACTGATAATTGAGAAATTCTTAGGTCTTGGGATTTGATGCGGGAAAGTTTATCGGCTAGAAGAACACTTGCACCGAAATTCACAAGTTTGCTTGAATTAGAAATACTCTCTCTAATTACAAACACAATATGACAAAACAATCCGAATTTCATTAATCATCAATTGCATTGTCCTAAGGCTGACATCCAAATTTATAATAATCCTAGAAGTACGAAAACAAAATAAAATAATAGAAAATATGTGTAATGATACCAAAAAATAAGAAACTAAGCATAGAATGTAATTTAAAATTAAGAAACATAATATTATAAAAGCTGATACCAAAAATAATACTAAATAATATAATATTAGAAAACCTATCCTTCAAAAAATTAATACCAAAAGGAAGACTATATATTAGGAAATATAATCTTCTAATAAAACAATACTAAAAGTATTAGTGTTTTAAATAAAATCATTAATTCTAAAATAAAATGAACAATTAATAAAAATCTTCTATGGCTCTGAAATTGCGCCCTCATCATTCTCTTCCACTAGAAAGGAATTTGTCTTCAAATTCTAAGAGTTTGACAAGCAATGTCTCAAGTATCGGTTCTCTCATAAATCTCATTCTTCACCATGAAAAAAACATTTGATGCAATGCAAAAACTAAGAACTTTTCACACTTGAAAATAGCATCCATCTAATCAGTCCATTACATAAAATAAAATGATTAATAATTAACTCTTTGATGAACCATGATGAAGGTATGTTGATGAAATTTGTAGGGTTGAATGAATAATCGTAGTAGGAATAATTATGCTGAAATTCTTCAATCCTCTCGGCATCAACAACCTTTTTGGTCTCTTGCACAACTTCTTCAATAAGATTAAATGTTTTGTCTTGCACCCCCTCATTTAGATTTTTAAGCAATTTCTCTTTCTCAATTTGATGAATATCAATATTCTCATTCGGATACTCAACATTTATTGCATGTGATTTTCAATAAATATGTGAAGTTTCTTTATGAGAATTTTCAAATCAATCATAATCTTAAAATTGTCAAAAAGCTAAAAACCAAAACTCCCTATAATATGAACATTGAATCTCAATCATTTTTTGATTCGTGATCCAAATGTAATTAGGCGGTAAAAAGGTAGAAATTTCATTTTCAATTTTTTCCATCTCACGATTTTGGATTTTCCTTGATAAGAATTGATAACTTTTGTGTATTACCACCATACTTTAGCTACACCACCAAAGCACTTAGTGAAACCCATTTGGCCTCAACAATTATCTTAAAATCCAGAATTTCTTCAACAACTCTAATGTAGTCTAAGAACTCTTATGGCATCAAACCTTTGTGAATTTCTAGTAAGTTGATATTCAATTTGGACCCCCAGTATCTAGAATCACGGTCATTAACTATGACTTCTCATCCCTTTCCCCTATGTTGATACTTGATAAAAAGGTTAGAACCATCTTTAGTCAAGTCATCCTCCTCTTGAGGATGCGGGTTGGCTAGATGGCAGCAAGCCTAATTGAAATCCTCCATAGCTGTAATTCACCCCGTCAATGCAGAAATTGCACCACGGAGTTGGGTCAATTCCAACATTTGGGTACCTCGTGCATGGTCGTCTCGCTCGTACACCTCTTGAACGGTGGCAAATATGACCCTTGTCCCTTATTCATATCACTTCCTCACACCATGGTTAGGTCTCAGACAAATGGTTTGCTCTGATACCCATTCATGCTGGGAAGCCTATCGGCTTAAAGAACATTAGTACCAAAATCCACAAACTTGCTTGAATTAAAAATACAATCTCTAATTACAACACAATATGAGAAAACTCGTTGAATTTTATTAATCCTCAATTGAATTTCCCTAAGGCTTACATCCAAATTTAAAATAATCCTAGAAATACTAAAATGAAAATAAAATAATAGAAAATATGCTTAATGATACCAAAAATAACAAACGAAGCATAATAGGAAAATAGAATAGAGTCAAAATTAGGAAACATAACTCTCTAAAAGTTAATACCAAAAAGAATAGTGAATAATCTAGTATTAGAAAACTTAATTTTCTGGAAAAAAAATAATACCGAAAGGAATACTAAATATTAGGAAACCTAATATTCTAATAAAATAATACTAAATTTTTTTTGTTTTAAATAAAATTATTAATTCTAAAATAAAAAGAACAATTAACAAAAAAACTTCTATGTTTCCAAAATTATGCAAGTATCAAGACTAAAGTCCAAAGATTGTTATGTTCAAATTGGTTTAGGTTACTTACATAGCCAATACCCGCTTCTCATCATTTTTAACATCTTCAAAATGTTTTAGTTTTATTTGGAAACAAATGCCAAATTACCATAAATGTTATGTACAAATGTGCAAGTTTTGATACATTAAGTGAGGTCAATAACGATAAGATCTTTTTGATGATCATAGACATACCTCCAATTCTTAGGAAGCTCCATATTTTATTTATTTGAAGATTCAGACATATGCTGCTCCCTGTTGTTTCCATCTTGATTTTGTTCTTTTTGGTCCTTGAAAAAGATGTCCTCAATTCCTATTTGCATATTGAAAGTCGCTACGAATCGATAAAACTAACCTAGAGTGGGTGAATAGGTTAAAAGCTGATAAATTAAAATTTAATTTTAATTATTAATTTTCTAACCTAACATAATAGCAGGTTATGGTTAATAAAATTAACATCGATATAAACATGTAAAAAGCTATAACACCAATAACCACGATATACACATGATATACATGGAAACCTTATGGAAAACATCCCAGAATATAAACCACGGCACCGACACAAGGCATAAAATATGCACCATAAACCAAAAGGTACACAACATAGACAGACTAGGAATTAAATCCGTTATCCCAGCCGGCGACACCTATCCTCTAACTTGAAAGTTCCCAGAGCTTCTTCTTGACTTCAAAGTTGCGCAGCTTCCCCTCCAATGTTCTATGAGCATATCAGTCTCACTACGAACAGAGCTCATGTGTAGCATATAGTCCCAGGGAACTAATCCCGATCTCCTTATCAGCAAGGGCTCCGAGTTTCCTCGACCAAGTGTATGCATGGTGGTGAGAGTGAAGGAAGAAACAAGATAACCAAGATGAACACCAAACTACGGTGAGGAAAAGGACATCTATAGTTATACTCCAATCTAGTCTAGTTACCCATCCTAAGAATGGTAAGAACTACGGTACAAGGGAGATGGTAACATTGAAAGTTTTTATTGAAACACATAGCCGAAGGGCTAAGGTGAGACTACCCCTAGACCCAAGTCAAGGCTGCTGTCTGGTCTAGTTACCCATCCTAAGAAGGGTAAGAAGTACAGTACAAGGGAGACGGTAACATTGAAAGTTTTTATTGAAACACATAGCTGAAGAGCTAAGGTGAGACTACCCCTAGACCCAAGTCAAGGCTGCTACACATGTACACAAGCAAGATAAAGGGAGTGAAACTACCATGAGTTGTTTCTCCAAAGGTTGCTACTAACAACACCTAATTGAGAGTTTTAAATGCATGAACTAAAGAAAGTAAAAGCATACAATAGCTAGACAAGATATAACACATAAACCCTAAGTAAATCTATAGAACAGAAATACATACTACCATGAAAGAAAGTTGTAATACCTTGATGGATCTTGAGACTCTAATGTGGGATACAATGTAAAAGGCTTGAGGAAGCCTAGAGAGAAGCAAGAGCTGCTCCAAGAATAGTCGAAAGGTTGGGAGAACTTTCTCAAAATATCTGGCGGCGGTATAAGGTGTTTATATAGAGAAACACAACGGCGCTCAAGCACCCTTCGAGCGCAGTTCAAGATTACAGGCTTTTTCTACCTACACCAATGAGAGTTGATCAGGGTTTCAATGTTGAGCTCGAGTACTCTACGAGCGCACTATGGGAACGCCAAAAATCTAACTCTCAGTAAAGAGAAATAAGATATTAAATAGAGGCACTAGAGCGCTCTACGAGTGTTCTACGAGTGCTTCAATATCTTAACTCTCAACTTATTGAGAAAGGCACATATAATGTTTTCCACTCGATGCCACGCGAGCTCTCTTTGAGCACTCGAAGTCGCTTGAAGGTGCTTGTGTCCCTTTCACGCACTAATACCTAGAGTCCGTGGAATAGTCATGAATTCTCTAAGGCCACAAAAACAAAAATTACCCTAAAGCATATGATGAGATGAATGCATATGGTTGTGTGTATGTGGGTGCCATATACCTTGTAGGAGATCGGAACTGGCTTGTTGAAGGTGAAGAGGACAGAGGACCTAGACACAAACACCCGAAACCCGAAACCCAAAATTAATGGAACAGACAAAATGGTTTTGTACTTAACCTAGGAATAGCCAAAATACTGACAATCTTTGCATTTCACATTTTTGTGACAAACCCAATGAAAATAAATAAGTCTATACAGGGAAAAAGGAATCTATGAGAATACACGAGAATACTTGGCTCACATATACTCGAAGACCTATACTTAACTTAATGGCTTGTGGGGATAGCATGTACCTGCTCACTCCACATGGAAACTCAAAACACAGTGTGAAACATATATGTGATATAATAAATCATATGTGTAGGTCAAGAGTAATCAAAGCAAGGAAAAAATTCTAAGTAATAAAATCATACATAAGTATAGCCACAAATATATGCATGCATAAAGTTGAAGATTTAAGGAGAAAATATCATGTCAATAGCATAACAAGATTACTCCCCCTATCACTTTTCTCATCATTTTTTTCTTGGAAAGACAAATGGAATGAGTGGGTCACTAATTGGCACCATCATCTCTTCTGTCATCAGCGTTGGGAGCGTCGATCTCTCCAGCGGTGGTTGGTGTAACATCTCAAGAGGAAGATTCATTTATATCCCTGCTCCCCCTTATCGTGATCGAAGGTCTCAGAGTGCGTCGCTAGAGGGCTATTTCTCTATCACGGACAGCCCCAAGAGCATGCATAATCATTCTAAGTTGATGCTGAGAATAAACCTTAGTCATTTGAGACTCTACGCATATAGACTTCTGAGTACTGATCACGTCCTATACTTTCTTTTTGAGTCCATCTACCCAGGCGTCTAAGTGAGCTTGAATCGAATCGAGTTGTCTTGTAAGACCATGAGAGGAAGAAGATGAGTCGGCTACAAGAGTATATGGTGAAGTGGCTGAAACAGGTGATGAAGGTGCCTACTAAGGAACACTGTTATCTGGCGGTTCCTCACACATGGGTTAATCACCATCATGAGGTGGAATAGGAACAGCCATGTAAATGGAGGGAAAGGTAGGCTCTATGGGTGCATCGACCGGCTGTACGCACTCCCCACTTGACTGGCTATGTCATCATAGTGAACATGAGTATAGTTCCGCGAGAGGGACTACAAAGTGAGATCATTCTGGGGATGCCGAGTAGGCTCCTGCGGAAGTTAGGGCACTAATGGAGCGATGCAAAAATGAGTGATGAGTGTGGGGTATGGAATATTAGAGATACTATGTGGACGTCGGGAATAAGACATGGTGACAAACAACATGTGGTAGGCCAGATCCAAAGAGTAGCCTCGACCTATAGCATAGAGGAGATCAGTTAGACTAAAAGTTTTTCAATCATGCTCTATTTTGGTTTTAACCTAACAACAAATTGATTTGTCTTGTTGCTAATATCTTAGCTGTGTTTAAGTTATCTTTAAGGACTTAATATATTTTATTAATGCTAAGATTTAACAAAATGATTAAGAAAATATTTGTCAAGGAGAAAAATCAACAAGGAATAAAAACTGGTTCTGGACCTATCTCTTTTTGTTTCGAATCATTTTTGATTAAGTGCCCAGTTCTAGATTCGAACAACTTTTATGTCTGTTTCGAATTAATATTTTTTTTATCCAGAACACTTTGATTCGAACCCAAAATCCTTTTTCCAAATCATATTCATTTTTTTTACAAAAAGGAACCAAAACCTTTTGTCTAGTTTCAAATCCTTTTTTTGTTTTTCTAGACTGTTTGCTTCCCAAGAACCCTCCTTGATTCGATACCTGGAAAAGTAACTCGAGTTACTTTCCAATTTTTTATGGTTCTGATTCGAATCAAAGTTATGTGATTTGAACCCTTACTTTGTATTTGCTCCCATTCACTATCTTTTGATTTGAATCCTAGAATTATGATTTGAGTCAATTCCCTGTTTTGCAAAAACGATTCCAACCCTATAACATTGAATCAATTCTCTAGTGTAATTTCATAGACAATATTCATAATCTTAAAGAAAAGTTAGGAAACCTTTTGAAAGGTTTCAGCTCCTTTTTGAAAATGTTTTAGCTCTCCAGATAAGGACTCAAATTTTTTATTTTAATGTTCAAGGCCCAACCTTCTGGAGCCCAATGGTTTCGACTCCTCAGCCAAAGGTTTTGGCTCTCTACCCAATGGTTTCGACTCCTCAGCAATGGTCTCAACCCCTTTCGCACTGGCTCAAATCATGAAGTTCACAATGGTTATTTTCAGAGCATTAATTGCTCTAACGACTACAATACTCTTCTCCAATGTTCTCACTTATGAAGCCTATTTAAGAAGATCCTTTCAAACATAAAATTGCTGGTGAAACAAGTGCAAACAAGATTTAGTCCTCCCATTCAATTTTCATTTTACTGTTTCACTACTCAGGGCATTCATTTTTATTTATTGAGCTTTTGTCTTGGTTTTCAACTAGACTTGTAATTTTCTCTTCTCCATTTATTGCATTGATTTTAAAATCATTTGAGAAACAGAGATTACTTTGTAGTGAGGATTTTAATTGTAAATCACCTCAGTCAAAGGAAAACACTACTATACGACAAAAATAGAGGCTCTCAAGCTTCTATTTGAAGATACACTCAGGCCTTGAGGTGTGAGCCCGTAATGACAATCATTGAAGGTTTTGAAGTGCCCCTACAAAGCCCCTAGGTCTGGATGTGAACCTGTAACGCTTCCTGGTTTTGATGAGATCCAACAAATCTTCTATGTACAAGGTTTGAAGTGCACCCGTAAGCACTTTCCATAGTGGAAACTCAAGTGCTGCTTGAGAGAGTAGACGTAAGTCGGTATTTGGCCTAACCACTATAAATCTTGTCTTGTGATTTGCATTCTCTTTCTCCTTATCTCTTTCATTTATGGCTCTTTATCTTATTTATTCTATTGAAAAATAGTTAATTTTTAATTGCTTGAATTATGTTCGAAAAGAGACAAAAAAGTGTTTAATTTTTCAACAACATATTCA
>JAULLH010547725.1:0-10627 GCA_035668455.1 Sarracenia alabamensis | reverse complement strand
GCAGCTTGCATGGCCACTCCCAGATCATGGGTAATAGACTCGGGGGCTTCTGCCCACATGACCCACTCCACAGGTATCTTCTCCTCTTATCAGTTGACATCTGGACATGGTGGAGTAGTCGTTGCTAATGGAGGAACCTTAGAGGTGAAAGGGCAGGGAGTAGCGACTCTATCTCCATCTATTACCCTTTCTGAAGTTTTACACACCCCGGCAAATCCATTTAATTTATTATCTGTGAGCCGTGTTACCAAGGATTTGAATTGCTCAGTAACTTTCTTTCCTGATCATTGTGTTTTTCAGGATCTAGCTTCGAGGAGTACTATCAGTAGGGGACGGGTGGTAGGTGGTCTGTACGTGCTGGATGAGGCTGTGGACGTTGCATGCTCTGGGAGATCATCTCAGATATTGGATATTCATTGCCGGCTGGGTCATCCTTCCTTACAAAGTCTGAAGAAATTGTGTCCTAGTTTGAGTCGAATAACACAGTTAGAGTGTGAGTCATGTAGATTGGCTAAGCACCTGCGTGTGCCATATGTGGCCAGAAAGAATAATAGAGTCATGAGTCCTTTTTCTTTAGTCCATTCTGATGTTTGGGGTCCGTGTCCAGTTACTTCTCTATTTGGATTTAAGTATTTTGTGACTTTCGTGGATGACTATTCTCGTTTGACATATCTGTATCTTATGAAGAAGCGGTCTGATTTATTTGCTGTGTTTACTACTTTCTGCACTGAGATACACACTCAGTTTGGTACGACTGTGAAAATCCTTCGGAGTGATAACGGCGGGGAGTACGTTGGAGGCTTGTTAGGTACCTACCTGCGTACACATGGGATTATTCACCAGACTTCATGTCCTGACACACCTCAACAGAATGGGGTAGCTGAAAGGAAGAATAGGCATCTCCTGGAAACTGCACGTGCTTTGATGTTTCAGATGCGGGTTCCAAAAATATTCTGGGGTGAAGCGGTAATGACTGCATGTTATTTGATTAATAGACTGCCTTCGTCTGTTTTACATGGTGCTACACCCTTGTCAGTGCTCCTTCCTCGGCAGATTCCGTTCTCATTACCTCTTAAGATATTTGGCTGTGTATGTTATGTGAGAGATACGAGACCACATGTGACGAAGTTGGATGCTCGCGCCCTCAAGTGTGTCTTTCTGGGCTATCCTAAGACCCAGAAAGGATATCGGTGTTATAGTCCTGAGCTTCGACGGTTCATTGTGTCTCGCGATGTGGCGTTTGTTGAGACTACTCCTTTCTATGGTTCGCCTACACCTCTCCCGATTCTTTCACTCAACAAGCATATAAACAATGTATCCAAAAATACGTATGTGGGATAGTTTTACCTCTTTTCCAGTCCATACTTCTTCAGGCAATCCATATTCTAGTGCAAGGAAAGGTCCTCTGTTTATCATTTACACAGCTGTACTCACTGTTTCTGTCCAAAATTGCTTTGGCGCCCCAGCGTGTAACCTCATACTTTGGGCATGCTCCATGATGGTTTTTGCTCATTTTGTGCTATTCTGTTCTGTCTTAGTTTTAGTGGAACCGCCTTTACTCTTCTAATTCCATTCATCGCACAATAGTCTTCAAACTCACTGCTGTAGTATTCACCGCCATTATCAGACTTTAAGAATTTAAGTTTTGGACTTGTCTCATTTTCAACCAATACCATCTTGTTCTTGAAAATTCCGAACACGTCTGACTTGTTTTTGCTGAAATAAATCCATAAGTTCCTAGTGGTATCGATAAGTTCCTAATGAAGGTTACAAAATACCTTGCATCACCAAGGGAGGGTACACATCTATATAAAGTAGCTCCTACTTCTCTGCCTTGGAGTCTTCACTTGTTTGGTATAATTAACATTTTTCTGCTTCCTAAGGACACAGTCCTCACAAAAATCCTCTAGTGATTCAATACTCGACAACTTCCCTTTATGCACCATAGCTTTCATCCCCTTTTCACTCATGTAACCAAGACGTCTGTGCCACGTCTTGGTGTCTAGCTTGGATGCCGCTATCGTAATTCTGCTATAAGAACCTGAGGACACATACTGTGTGCCTTCCTTCTTCCTTCGGGCCAAAATAAGTGACCCATTCCACATCTTCCAGCTAACCGACCCGAACGACGTCACAATTCCAGTTTCTAACAATGGTCCCATTGAAATTAAGTTCCTTGTTAGACTAGGCACATGCCTGACATCCTTTAGTTTTAGCATTATCTCGTTGGCTTGTGTGATCTGTACTTCACCCTTCCCAACAATGCTCCAATATTACCCTTCACATATCACGAAATATGTCAATGTGGGGAGTAGCATGAAACGATGCTTCCGAGTCAACAAACCATGAGTTTGACTTTGAATTTAATGCACAAATCAAGGCATCGATATTTTCTTCATCATAAATATTAACAACTGTCTTACCTCTTTGATTTGTGTCATCTCGTTGTTTCTTTGGAGGTTTACAATCATTCTTCAGATGGCCATTTTGACCGCAATTCTAGCAACCACTAGACTTATCCCGAGTCTGTGATTTGTCCATTGACTTCGATCATCCCCAGCTTTCTGATTCTTCATGCTGGTCTTTCTTTCTCTCCCATCGGCGTTCAATGCCGACCCTAATGCCGCTCCTTCACTCATTGTTATGCGGTGCGTCTCTTCTCCCAAAAGAACGGATGTAACCTCCTCCAGTTTTTACTTTGTTGATTCCAAGGCTACTGCTATAACCAGTCCATTCCAACTATCTGGTAGACTGGACGTGAGAGGTAAGGCTCTAACCTCATCATCAAATTTAATTCTGACCGACTCAAGTTGAGTAACAATGGAATTAAATTTGTTTAAGTGTTCTGCCATGACAATATCATATGACATCTTTAGATTGAATAACTTTTTTTTTATATCAAATATACCTTATTTGACGTAGAAGGTTGATCGTACATCTTCTCTAATGTCGCTAACATCTCCTTCCATCGTTTTCTCCTTCGAGGTATTGGATATCACCAACGATGCAAGATTAAGTCGAATGCATCCGAGGGCCTTCTGTTCTAGTATCTCTCACTAGGTGTTTGCCATCTTCTTCGGCTTTTGCCCCTTCAATGGGAGATATAAGTCCTTCTGGTACATAACGTCCTTGATCTGCATCCTTCAGAAGGCGAAGTTCATCCCGTTGAACTCTTTAATCTTTATCTTTCCTTCATCTACCATTGTTGCGTTCCTTAATCACCAAATGAGGCTTTGATATCAGTTGTTGGGGATTTAAAGTCAATAATCCGACTAAAATCCCACTCATAGGTTGCAATTTAATAGCCAAAATAAAAGAACAAGAGATGACACACAAACAGATCACAAACAGACGAAATGCGAAATAAAAGAACAAGAACACACAAACAGATCACAAGAGATGACACACACACACGAGATTTACGTGGTTTGGTACAATCTGCCTATGTCCACCCCTCGAGCGGTCTTGCCATCACTCAGGGGTCTATCTAAAATTTGGATTTTTCTTTACCTTCAACATGTTTGTTAAAGTTGTAAATATATAATTTAAGTAATAAAATGTGTTGTTGATTTTAAATAAGGAGTTAGAAGCAAAAATTGATACTTTCTATAATGACAGAACTTAATTTATTTTCAATAATTTTTTCTTATTAAATATTGATACTTTCTATAATTATAATTTCTTTGGGATTTTCAATTCTTTACGTGATAGTAGAGGTGTGCAAATAAATTGCTAATTTGTATCAACCCGTGGATTAGTGGGTTGAGTGACCAAAATAAGGCAAGTGGATTAATTGCGGATTACGTTTTTTCTTATGCTATCAACCTAACCTAACTCGTTTAGAGTGTTTAGAGTATATATTAGTTATCGTGGTATGATATACGACAATTCTAAACTCATGTAAATATTTATAGTTACATGAATTTCTCATAATTATAAAGAACAAATTAAAACATTTATGACTTGATTGCTACTACTATATATTATGATTATTTATTGGAGATATTTTATGCATTATTTATTGGAGATAAATATGCATTACAAATATTATTTATTGGAGATATTTTTTAATTATTATTATTGAATTACTATAGTTATGTTTAATTATTTTTTTTACTTAAGTGTTAAGTATATTTTGACAAATAAATAAATAGATTTTTTAATTTTTAAAAACTAATATTTAAAAAATAATCCGAGAAAAGCCCAACTTAAATTGAGCAACCAAACAAAATTTTAGAGCTTGTCGAATTTGTTGTTCATATGATAAAATAAAGTTAATCCAATATATATTATAATGTAATTAGATTATATTTGGTTACAAGTAATGAATGATAAATATAATGTAAAAGTATAGTTAAACAAATAGCTTATATTGGCAATCTGTGAGACCGCAAAGCTACAATTTTTTACTGAGCGTGAATGTGGTCAACTACATATGCATTCAAGTTTTGTGGGCTCGCAATTGTGGAGCATGCATGACAAAAATTAGAGGAAGTGTTATTTGTTTGGGACACGCGTAACTCCATGTGCGGAGAAAAGCCGGAAGGAAGAGAAAATCATTGCTGTTGATGCTTTTAGTATATTAGTATGATATAAAGAGGTTAAAAGAACAATAATATCCTTAAGGGAGTAACTAATAACTTAACAATTGCTTGCAAGTTGATGTATAGATATCTGTCATGCCCAACTTGTACACAATGGAATGAAACATTTTGCTCTTGAGCCTTTTAGTAAAAACGTCATGCTAAATGATATTTGAACATCACAAAAGGCATACAAATTAAAACCTTGCACAGTCTCTCCGTGATGAAATGTGTGTCAATTTGGACGTGCTTTGTTATGTTATGTTGCATAGGGTATTGAGCAATATTGATGGCAAAATTATTATCACTTTATAACTTAATAGGTCGACCACCTCAATTCCTATGAGTCCCCTAAACAACTCAACCTGGTCTCCTAGAGGGCTTATCAGCATTGGATGTGGCCTCAAATAATCAAGAACAAGTAGTAACTGCCCAAGAGAAGCAACAAGGAAAATCAACTCTTCGAAGGGCTCAGATCAAAATGAAAACATGCAGAATAGATCCAGGAGTACTATAAAAAAAACTCCATGCAACTCATACCATGCATAATCAGGCCCAAAGTAGCACAAACTCTGCAGAACAGCTGCATTGCACCAGCAGAAATAGAAAAAAACAGCGGACAAAAATATAGCAACCACTTGGAAGAAGATCAAAATTAATAAACACCAAGGAAGAAGCTTGGTCAAACCTTCAAACAACCCTCACCATACCACATCAACCCAAAACATCACCAAACACTGTAACAAAGTCGCGCCGCAGAAGCAGGAGTCAAAAAACCTGAAGGAAAACCCTAGCCGTGGCTTGGAGATCAACTGAATCAATGAAAAACCAACAAGAATACGAAAACCTGGGGTTGCAAAAAGAAGGGGACAAGAATACGAAAAATGGAAAACAAATAGGAAAAGGCATCAACTGATCCAGAAACAATTGGGGACAGACACAACTCACATCTACTCTTCTAGTCAATCATCTTGGGATCCTTTTAAAGGACAACAATAATAAAATAAAGTTTAGAATCAAAAGTAGAACAAGAAGAAATAATGAGATAAGCCTTTCAAGAGATCAATCTCTGATACCTATAGAGAAGGAAAAATAAAAAAAGAGAGCTATATGGAAAGAGAATGAGAGAACAACTTAGGGTTCTCTCCCTCACCACATCAATTTATATATAAAGATGTCAAAGTACAATAATATCCTTGGGGGAATAATTAATAAATTAATAATTATACTATGTGGGGCCGAGGTGCTATAAGTGCTCTTTATACTTTTTTGCCAATGGCGACAATGCTTTCATCGTGCTTCTTCACAATTGAAAACGTACCTTCATAATCGTTTAGTCACAATAAGTTGAATCTTGGATCCCATCATCTTCAACCTCTAGGATCTAGTGGGTCGACTGAATGTTCAACCCTTGTGTACTCTAATTAATTAAATACTATGAGGTGGATGAGCTCATATATTTGTGGAACTTAGAAATCATATCGAACCAACCAGTTGATTCAGTGAGTCAAATAGTTGCTTGACTTGTTGAACTCATATCATACTTTGTGCTTGACTCAATTGCTCCTTAATTGAACCTGAACCCTAGTCTGGTGCTTTGGATGGACTTCTTAGACCATTATTGATCCAAACCTTCACAAGGGTGATCAATATATTTGAGAGAACAAAGCGAAAAAATGAGTCATCATTCGAAATTCAACTCCAGCCTTGAGATTGCACCGCAACCACTGCTTGTGGTTCAATCTTGGACTGGTTCAACAAGGCCACACAATTTCTGCTTGTAATGTTCCTCAACAATTTGACAAGCTTAATTTTTCTTAGCGTGCTAAATTCTTGGGTCTTCATAACATTGGATGATAGTAGGCCTGGTAGGAAGTGGGGTTAGGCACATATTAACCATTGCATGATATCTGCAGGATTAATACCACCAGTCAAGATTTTAGAAAGCGATTGTAGTTGATGTGGTGGTGATTGTAGCGGTGCATAGTTTTGAGGGGTAATGACTATAATGTAATATTAGCGGCGACCGGAGTTGTGATTTGTTTTTATTTTCTCTACAACATGGTAAAAAATGACCGATACGAATGTTTTTATTTTCAAATCACATTTATTGGGAATTAAAATTGTTTTTGGTAGGCTTTTTTTCCCCCTTTCTAAACATGACCTACTATATGTTACCATTTTTAAGAGGTTTAATTCGGTAGAGATCAATTTTAATTTTTATAGACTTTATTTTGAGAATTAATGACATTGTGTATCAGGAATTTGTAAAACCAGTTACAGAGTTGAGGATTCAGTGCCATTGGAAGAATGTTTGGGTTGAGATCTTTTCTTCCTTGAAGATTGGAGAGGGTATTGTAAATCTAGGAATGCTGCTGGAGTTTATAAACAAGAAGCTGCTGCTGCTGTATACATATGAATGCTATTGGAGCTGATACATAGTAAGGGTTGTGATGTTAGATGTGTGTTCAACTCCTTACATCCTCTCTTTATATATAAAAAAATGTAACGATACGAGTAAAAGTATGATATAATATATTTAACTACAAAGAAAGCCGCAGGTGGAAAGAAAGATGGAAAAAGGACACTGCATGTGCTTTGAGATCACTGAGTGTGCTGAAGCCGTCATGACTTAGAGTTAACTGATGTTGAGCCCAAACCTGCTGATGATGGGTTGTTTAAACACAGCTTTATTAACCAAAATAGGGGATCACCTCGGAGAGTTCTCCTGGAGAGCAAGAAATCCAAGGTGGTCTCGCACCTTAAGCATTTGAGAAAGACTTTTTGGCAAGATTCAAAATGTACTGGTTGCATGTTAAAATTATTGAAAGAAATTGCTGCTGATACAATTTGATGCAACATAATTAAGGTAGGATGCCATACTAGTATGGGTTCTGGAAGATTGTTGCCACTATGAGTGGTTCAAGGGGTTGCTATGTGGTTAATAAAGTTTGGATACAGCTCACGACCTTTTGTATGTGCACAAAGATGGCCAAAAGAGACTCAAGGTTGCAAAATTGTTTCTATAGAGAACATAAGGACTGCTTGGTGGTCGAAGGTTACTCTTAGACATATGCTGTTGATTATATGGAGATCTTATTGCCTATAGCATGCCTTAATTATGTTTGGATTCTTCTCTCCATTGCAATTAGTCAGACTTAGTCTCTCTATCAATTTGATACAAGAATGGTTTTTTTCGTGGTGATCTCCAAGAGGAGGTATATATAGATCATCCTCTTGGCTATGTTATATCGGGTAGTGTGCAACTTGTTTGCCGCTTGCGTAAGGTTTTGTACGGTCTGAAGCACTCTTTTTGTGCGTGGTTTGATCGCTTTAGCTCTATTGTTTTTGTCTACAGTTTTTGGCGTTTTATATTTGATTATTCTGTTTTTGTTCTTCATTCTTCTGGTGGGACTATTGTGATGATTGTGTATGCGATGATATTATTCTTTCTGGTGACGACATTGTTGGTATCATTTACTTAAATATATGACAAGGTTACTTGATATTGTAATAATCGTTGATTAGCACGGAGAATATACAGCTCTTCAAGAATGTATTACTTTGTAAATTCCACCAATTTGTTTAGTCGATACAAATTATGACCCTGATCTTGGTGATATTTCGATTCTAACGAATGATGATGCTATAGCTTGAGTACGCTTAATTTTTTAAACAAATTAGTATGCCCAATTTGTGAGGAGTATTCCAGCTACGCAAGAATTCCATGATTAATAATAAGATAAATGAATTACTTAGGAACTTACATAGATTTATGGAATTGGTTACTATTTGTGAACCTCAAAAAAGAGATAAAAAACACTTCCATACCAAGGACTTGGGTGTCTTTCGATACTTTCTTGGTATTGAGGTTACTGGTCTGCTTGAGGCATTTTTCTATCTCAATGGAAGTATGTTCTTGATCATTTATTTGAAACCAGTTTTATTGATGTCAGTCGATATCGTCGTTTAATTGAAAAACTCATTTATATCACGTTTACTTAGCCTGACATTACTTGTGATGCTAGAGTGGTTAGTTAATAAATGCATGCGTCTTGTCAACCTTATTACAATATTTTCTTTCGTATCTGCGTTATTTAAAACATGTTTTCGATTGAGGCTTGTTGTATCGGCCCTCTAATTCTTTGTTGATCCTTTTCTTTAGTGATGTCGATTGGGTTGGTAGTTGTTGTGATGCGGTCTACCTATGGATATTGTACTTTCTTTGGTGGCAATCTTATTTCTTGGGGTAGCAAAATGCAGACCATAGTAGCTTGTTTGAGTGCTAATGCTACTATTGTGCTATGGCTCATACAACCTCGGAGATTTTGTGGATCCGATCTTCTACTTGATTTTGGCATCGCTAGTACTGATCCTATGCAAATGTTTTCGACAACGTGAGCGAACTAAGAAAATTGAAATTGATTATCATTTTATCCTGGATTTGTTGATGCAGAAGTATATAGTCACTCCTTATATTTGGTTGGAAGATCAGCTCGTCCATATCTTCAACAAACCTTTAGCTCCTTATTTCCACCACATTTTTTTTTTCAAATTGGGCATGTTTAATCTCTATGTTCTAGTTTGAGGAGGATTGTTAAGATATTTATTTATTTTCATGTTTTAAGGGTATTATTGTAATAGATGTCACGGTGCGCTTTATATAAATAGATGTGAGGGGGAAGGAAATAAGTCAACTTCCCTAAATGGTATTCTCATCTTCTTTTCTTCTCTTCTTTTTCCTTAACTCTAAATTTTCAAACTCTTACACTTCAACTGTATCCATTTCTGTTTAACTGGTTGCACTGTGTTGGATTCTCATTCCAAGCAGCTGATTGGGATAGACTGTAGGTTTTTTATTTTACATGTTGGAAAAGTTGTATATTCTTTTTGTGGTTGCGTCTTCAATTCTCTGGTCTTCCTTTCATTGAAGTTTTAAGTCATCTGAGTTTTATTTATAGCAGTCAAACCTTCATCACATTTCTATTTCTTGGTTTTAGCAATTAGTTTGTACTGGTATCTTAACAAAATTTGAGTAGTCCTGAATCCCTGATATATCATATTGTAGCAGATCTAAACTGGTCAAGTTATCTCTTTGCCTTTTTGTTCAAGTTCTATTTCTGCTGCACCCTTCGATCTTTTATACTCCGATGTATCTTGCACCCTTTGATTTTGTATTTTGTGTTTTGGTGGTTGGATGTACTTGCTTTGTTCCTCTTTCTAGGGTTGAGTGCACCGAGTTATCTGGTTGCTCTATTGCTCTGCCTGTGCTACGCTTGTATGCCAATGCTTAAGAATATAATTATATATCTTCGTGTGTATTTCTTGAGCACATTCACATCTTCTCTATTTCTCCACCTCCTGGTTTTCTCTCTAAATCTGATCACATCTATCTTGACCCTTTTCCTGATGATCCTCCTCATGATTCATATGTTCATCACTTGTCTTTTTGAGATATTCTTTCTTTATTTCTATGCTCTAATTTTTTTTGGCATAAAAGGAGTTAAAACATTTTTTTCACAAGTTGCAAAATAATTATTTTGTCCATAATAAATGAGTGGGAATGAATAGTTTATTTTATTTTTTTCAATGGGTTATGCTAACCACCGTCCACTAGGTAGTGGTTAAGAAGTAAATAAAGACAAAATATTTATAATATCAATACATTTTTAGATTTGGACTTACCATTTTTACAAATATTAAATATAATTTACACAAATATCGATATATTTTATTCCCCTTAATCGCCGCCCAATAGGTGGTGGATAGCATAATCCATTTTCAATTATGTAAATATTAGTTTTGAATTGGGTTTAGAGTGACCTAAACCCTAAATTGGCTGAATATGTGTAAATTTGATAGTTGATGAGTTAAAATGGTATAATTAATAGTTCAAGAATAACATTAAATAAAAATTATAATTGTTTAACGGATAAAAAAGATTAACACATACGAGTAATACTGCATACCTAGAAAATTTACTCAAAAATTAATTGTTAGTATCCATTTATATTGTGTCCTATACCTAAAGAAATTGATCCGGT